>CM067261.1:17082805-17244968 GCA_034195605.1 Santalum album | reverse complement strand
AAACATAAAGTCAAATTATATTAGATAATAGGTTCGTTAAATAGCTTTATTAATTGTATACGAGAAGGATTAGTTCCTATACGATAGTGTGAAAAAATAATTGAAAGATTATATAGAGAAAATCAATTCAGATTAAAAATTAACTACAACATATCTAATGCTCCTGTTTATGATGGTAACATTTATTTTCAAGCAATTGAAGGATTATACGAAGCGAATCAATCAAGACCAAAAATTAGTTATAAAATATCTAATGCCCATGTTTATAAAGATAATATTTGATTTAAAACGACATTTATTTTAGTAAGGGATACGCAACAAGCAATAATCTTAGGATTGCCGTTTTAAGTTATGATTTCCCCTATTACAACCGATAGAGGAGAGTTCAAATTATAATTGATGGTCTAGAGTTAAAATTTAATGTCGTAAAATCATGGAAAGAAAAAGTGAACAGATTCAAGGTTTAGGAATTAATAAATCTATTAATCTAATCAATCAAAAAAGAAAAAAAAGACATATAGAATTCTTATATGAAGAGATTAATTATATGGGGATTGACAAACAACTAAAAGATCCTAGTTAGTAGAGTTCAAAACTTTCACAATAAATAAGAAAATAAAGTTTGTAGTACCATCTCCAATACTTTTTAGAATTTGGTCCGGGGGGATTCTTAAGTAAAATTTAAACAGCCAAGAGTTTGTAGTTAGATATCCTTCGGAAGCTTGGGGAGGACCTCAATTAGTTAATTTTACAATTAAAGGAATTTTATTCTCCCCACACGCTTCCGCTAGTTTTCCTGTGAGCTCATGTGAAACCTGAATTGAAAATTTTAATAACGAAGATCGGAAGAATGTGAAAATACATATGATAGTGCCAATTTTCATTTAATTAATGACTAAATAAACTAATTATTTAAGATGATGATCAACTTTATAGCCGGGCGTGGCATTCCGCTTGCACTGGTCGCGAAGAAAACCACCGTAAAAAACTTTTGAAGCATTGCACTAATCTCACCCTATACAAAATACATCTTTAACGGCCACTATAACAATAATTTCAAATTTGTAAATTACAGGAGCAATGCCACTCGTCTTCCACTAACCCCACTCAAAATTTTAAAACTCGTAATTTTTGGTAGGCGTTCCACATTTTTTCCAGTGCTCGTCATAATTATTGTGGAACCAAGCAAAAATTATAAGAGCTTCAAAATTTTGGGAGAGATTAATGGGAAATGAATAGCATTTGTCACATTAGAGTCTAACAGCCAGTATATTATGCTCACATGCTATTTAAAAAAAAAAACTTATTTAAAAAAAAAACATTACTCGAATGCAGGTATTATTCAAATTTTAGGCAACTTTGATTCATGATTAGGCTAGAGATAAGCTAAGTTCAAATTTCAGTGCTTATACAGTCATCTGAGATGTGGGTGAGTCAGATCTAAACAATCATATGCCCTTACCGGGGAATAGTCGATACTTAAAGGGGTGCCAAAAACCCTTATTTGCTTCGCAGAAAAGGAAAAAAGCCACTTTCTTTTGAACCAACACATCCCCTCCACCGGCCAATTAAAATTAGAAAGGATGGTAAGACAACACCTTCAAGAAAAACACTGAAGCTAAATAAGTTTTTCTTTTCTCTTTTTTACTAGAGCGGTTAAAAAATAGTAATTAAACAAAAGAGAAACAAAAAAGAAAAAGTAAATGCAACTGTGAGAACGGTTCTAAAAAAGCTTGAGAGTGTGACATATGGGTCATAAAACTTATTAAGAAAAAAAAAAAAAACCTCAGTGGGGAAAACTTAAAAGGAAAAAAATGAAGTGAGGCAAAAGAGTGTTTAGAAGGACACCTATACCGCATTGATACGCCACATATACAAAACCAATAAACTCAAAGAGGAGACCCTTACCGCCTACAATAATATAAGCCAAACACTTGAGATTTAATAATTTGGGTCAGATTAGTGCGGGATGGATAGCATTTTTCATATAAAGGCTACTATAATATGGCTGCTATGCTGATTCTTCTTCTAAAAGAAAAATACTTAACACGTCGCAAGTGCAAGTACTATCCCTATTTTAGGCAATGCTTGTTCATAATCAACCTCCTTTTGAAGTAGCACATTCCCTCCCGGCCGATTAAAATTAGAAAAGATCATAAAACAACTTCTTCAAGAACAGCTAAATGCACTCTGTTGGCCGGCAGAATCATATGGGATTTTAACCTCCCTAGATATTTATGAATTTTCTAGATTATGGGGTGGCGGGAAGTTAGCAATGCAATCGTACATGTCATGAATAAAATATTTTTTAGGAATTATGCCATTAGTGAACGAACCCAAACTCTTTATTTTCTTAGGGTATCTAAAGCACTCTAAACATACTTATAGTTTGGTTTGTTCTTCTAAAATAGAAGAAAGTCCTCCATACTAAACATTTGATTCTTGTTTTTTCTCTGTCTTCCTCCTGAAAATCTCAACCTCCAACGTAGGGATACCAGCAATTACGCCATTATACACCTCAGCAGTCGGCACCATCTCAGTTACAAACCCAAAGAAACAACTCAGAAACCCTAGAGAAGGCAAAGCCTATATATATACTATATAGTCAAGAGCATTTAATGAGCCATCATTCCACGTCTACCATTCTAAGAATCTATGGGCATAATTATTTTGTGTCCAGATTTAATTTGGTTTCCTTTTAACAAGGAAGATTTATGCAGCCCAAAAGCCAATATGAAAAGGAAATGAATTCACAGAAAAGTTATTATTCCTTATTGATAAGCTCATATTGGCCAAGGTCTCTCTATCTATGATCTTTCTCTCCCCTATATCGTTTAAAATAATTATTGCCCCGTCTCGGCAAATAAAAAATATCCATCCATATGGTACCAAATCTCCTCTATATTTACATCTTTCCAAGACGGCTTCGCAGCATTTTGTAGGATTTGCTAACAATTAGTATGGGCTAGATATGAATCTTGTGTAACATCGTGAAAGCAAAAATAATTATGAGTATAATATCATATAATTAAGGTAATAAGATTTTGCCCGCAAAGTAGGGGAAAAAGAATGACTTTTTCCCCGGGCTCGCTTTCAAACTTATTCCCGGTGATTTGAAAATTTGTACATAATCTCTTATGATTTTAATGAATTTGGAAAAGTTTTCATTTCCATCATATCTAAATATTTGTTCTTCCCCAAAATGTTTAGAGTATTTAATAGGAAAAAGGAGACTTCAATTTCCCCAACTACCCCAAAAATTAACTTCTTAACCTCCGTCATCATAGTTCTCAAAAAAAAAAAAAAAAGATTTCTACAATTCTTACGCCATAAAAAAAATATATTTATTATAGCAAAGAAAGAGAAATATATGCACCTGTACTTTTAACAAAACACTAACCTAGACGCTTATAATATTCACATACTCCTTATTTATAGTCATCCTGATTAGTTGGGTTTATAAATATATAACCTCCATAGATTTTTTTTAACAAGGAAGAGGGAGCATAAAAACATTCATTTACTTCGGTACAGCTATGATGAAAGTTAACGAATTAATTTATAGGTAGTTTGGAAAATTAAAGTATATTATTTTCCCTATTAAACACTCAAAAAAAATTATGAACGAACAAACAGTTGGATTTGAAGGAAAAGTTAACTTTTTCAAGCCCACTGAAACCACTTGGATGTCATATCAAACCATAGAGGGTTTAGTGCAATTCCCAAAATATTTCTCACAATGTAGTTTATAATGGCATATTCGTAATCTTTTTCATGTAAAAGAGTTCCTAAGTATGCACGTTGTTTTGTTAAATTATTCTTAAATGAATGGGTGTTAATTTTAGCAAAATGATATAGTTTTGGGACTTGGACAGTCGCCTTCAGAACTCCAATCTCATTAAATAGTTGCCTTTTATTTTATTTTAGAACAAGTTACGTGGAATGTTGAATGAAGTTTATTTTGGAAATAAGATTGAAACTAATCATTTGTTTTGTTCATGGAACATAATGGAATAGGTATTTCATAGAAATAGAACATGATCTATAAGACGAGCATGTGAGGAATAGTTATTTTGAAGCCACATTGTAATAAATAAGTAGCAACTATTATGTATCATAGGCTCGTTTTGTTCGAGAAACCTATTTGGAATTTACTTGGAAATGTAACATTTGAGTATTTGATTCGGCTATGGAATGTTAGATTTCAAAAAATGAGGGGCTTA
The DNA here is from genome assembly GCA_034195605.1 of Santalum album. Taxonomy (NCBI): domain Eukaryota; kingdom Viridiplantae; phylum Streptophyta; class Magnoliopsida; order Santalales; family Santalaceae; genus Santalum; species Santalum album. The sequence goes on along the minus strand of CM067261.1, from coordinate 17,240,745 downwards.
AGATTCCCAATGGAAAATGAACCATAATAAAAGGAACATTGGGCTAAACTGTGTGGCCAAAATAAAAGATTTTTTTTATTATAATCTTAACTATCATGTTATTTATTTGATGAATAGTGCTAAAATGTGATTAATAGTGTTATGTTAGTTTTTCGTTTAATTTTTTGAACCATTTTGTGTTCTGATCTTAGGGTTTGAGGTTACTAATTATAAAAATTAACAATAACATAAAAAGGCATAACTGGAAACCTAGTATAAGAATATCACATTCCAAGAACTCATACTATACGAACCAAATATCAGAATGTAATATTCCTAGAATCCCGTTAATTACACCAAATACAGGAATGTTACATTGCTATCATTGCATTCCCTGACATTACGTTCTAGGTCCGTTTGGCTTGCAGAATCTCACTTCCCACTTTGGATCACATTCCTCGGGAATGTAATGCTGGGGAATGCAATGCCAGAAATGTGACATTCTTCCATTTGGTATACTTAGTCGAATTCCCCAAAATATGATATTATTATGTTTGTTATAAATAATTAAATTCCAAGAAAGCTATGTTATGAATGCTATATTTATTTAGTACCAATATTGTTATTATTTTCACTATTATTAATGTTATTGTAGGTTATATGAGCGCTGTATTAAATGATCGAAGAATTTCATCATCAGGCCCTTAAACTTCAAATAAATTTATCAATTTCAATTCGATCCTTAAATTTTGAGAAAGCCTAGTCCCTTAATTTTCAGTTTGGTTCTTTAAATTTTGAATTTTTTTTAGTTTAAATCCTAAAATTTTAAACCTTTCAATTTAATTCTTAAAATGTCAAATTTCATCCGTCGAGTCATGAAAAATCCTCGATGCAAAAATTCCTAGTCAAATAATAAAATTTATAAATTCAAAATTTGTAAATACAAGAATTTTAAATGCAATCATTTGACAAATGCTTGGTACTACTAAAAATATCCTATCCAAACACACCCGTGGAGATTGGAAGAAAATAATCAAATCTATACACCGGGCAAACATCCTCGCACGAACAGTCATCAAATTGTACGGGATGATAATGAACAATACAGTGGGAAAGATTAAAATTATACAATGTAGGGAAAAGAAGCAACATTCTATTTGTCAAAAAATAAAAAATAAAGAAGCCACATTCCTGTCAGAGCCATCGTATGTACCATTGGGGTTGGCGTGAGTTGATCGCGATGATATAGATTCATACCTGAACAGTTTCATGAGTTTTGCATATGTAATATTTATATTTTCCCCCACAATTGCACACCCAGAATTAGCGGAGTGAACTTCGATTTTGTCTTAGTTCGGTAAAAATGCAGTGTGGGAGTACTGAGGAAGCCATAGAAGTAAAATTTCTGATAAGTAATATTACATGTACAATTTTCACATATAGGTAAGAATAATATTATGCACCCAAAAAATTTCAGAATAAAATCACTAAGGGATTATATGACACAAATTTAGTGAAAGGGATTTTAGCAAATGATAATTTGTGATCTCATAAATTTTTAATACATTAACCTTTTATGATTTTAACATAAAATTCTTTGTATCTGTATCATTGTTCTATTACCTTTTAAAGAATAAGTACACCGGCCTTTTACTGCAAAGGATATACTATTAAAACTTTTAACCTTATGTGATTATGAATAAGGAAGCCAAATGCAGTTACCAACCATTTCAATGCACTCAAGTTTTTAAATTCTTAGGAGGATCATGATCCTTCGATTTGAATCCATTTGTCAAATAACATCTAACATTGTATTCAAAAAGTCAGTATAACGCGCATAGAAACCTCATTTGTATTTGAGGAAAATTTTGTGTGAAACCAGAATATTTCCACATAGGCATCATGGGCCCCGCAATGACTAGATGTACAGATGTTGTGGACTCCAAAAAGGCTGCCTGGGACGTGTGTATGCTTGCCGTCAATTTTTCCCTCGACTATGCTAACTCTCTGATTTCTTCTATCCAGTGTTTTCAGTATATCACAAATGAAAAACTATAATTTAATAAACAGAAAGGAATTCTACAAAAGAACAGAAAATTGACAAAGTTAATTCACACTCTGATGCATCATAGTTTGTGTCGTCAATCAGCTCAAGAGTTACCTCCTTCAGTTTCCTGAACTTCTCTGTTCATGAAACATGAATCAGCAGGGGGTTTTGATGTATGTCTCATCAGATTCAAGCATCTTTCCATCAGTGGGTGCCATGGAAGGGATGCCATTAACTATCTATCAGGCAGGTTAGCAAGAGGAAATATTATGAAAATCGATCTGCGGAAAGGAATAAATCTAAACCATTAGCACGGACTTAAGAAGTGACACGATCTCAAACAATAAAAATAATATTCTTCCAATATGACTCTTACACAAGCCATGATTTATAAAAAAATTTGGTCAACACAATGAGAGACTAAGAAGAAAGCCTGTATGTATGCTATCACTTTTGTGCATAGAGAGAGCTTATTATCATTGTTATGGTATCACTTTTATTATTTGTTGGACTCGGTACACGCTTAAAAAATAATGTGCAGAGAGAACTTATTAGTCGCCGGACTCAGTAAATGCATACCACAGTTTTCATAAGAGAGATCAATTTATGAAGTGACCTTTGAACATTAAGCAGGAAAGGGGGCAGTTTTAAGATGAACTGAAGTAACTTTCAGTATGGTTGTGAAAGGATAGCCATTCACACAAGGTTGGCACCGTACATAGAGGACAAAGACTTGTGGGCAATTTGATGAAAAGAAAAAGGGGGAAGAGAAAAATATCTAGGTAAAACTCTGAATTGCTAAACTCAAACAGCTCTCGGCGATAGCCGAAAATAAGAATCATAGAACCAGGGTTCAATCAAAAAAGTTGGTCAAGACAATGAGAGGCTAAGAAGAAGTCCTGTTATGCAGAGAACATAGAGTTAGCTGGACTCAGTAAATGCATGAAAGGTAATGTGCCGCATAAAAGAAAACAAAGTAAAAATCTTCTAAGTGAAGAGATTGCATTTTCAGTAAATCACACATGAAAAATCATAATTTAATAAACAGGAAGGGATCATCAGGATAATACAACAATGTTAGAAAGCAAAACCAAAAAAGAGAACAGAAAATTCACGAAGGTAATGTACTCTCTGAAGCATCACTGTTAATGTGTCATTAATCAGCCCTCGTGTTACCTCCTTGAGCTTCCTGGTCTTCCTTGTTCATGAAACATGAATCAGCAGGTTGTTTTGATGTATGTCTCATCAGATTCAAACATCTTTCCATCTCTAGATACCAAGGAAGGGATCCCATCGACTATCTATCAGATAGATGAGCAGGGGGGAAAATTATGAAAATCGACGGAATAAATCTAAATCACTATTAGCACGGACTTCGGAAACGACAATTTCAAACAAATGAAATTAAATTCTTGCAATAACTTTTACGCAAGCCATGACATATAAAAGAGAACACTACGGAGTTGAATAATGCTACTCACTAAATTGCTAATATCGGTTAATTGTGTAGCCAAAAAAAAAAAGAAAGGGATTTTCATGAAGTTCAAACTCGAGAACCTTTAGGCTGATAAGCCTGCCTCATTCCTCACATACCCTGAATATCATTACGTACTAGTAATTAGTTAGAGCCATGAGAAACAACCGGGGCCTTTAAATGGGGGGAGCTTATGTTATTGCTGGTAAAAGTGCGAAACTGAGGGTTTGTTTGGTGAGTGGGCAAACCCGAATCTCAGAAGCGCTCCGCTGATTCTCACCATTTCAGCTGTAGAACTTTCTCCCTCGTGCTGTGTGTGACAGAAGAGAAGCCGATTTGTTTGCCGGGAAGGGGCGGATAAAATTAATTAACACACTTCTCCTCCCGTGTTTTAGTTATATCCTAATTCCAGCGGATTAGGCCGTGATACGTAGCAGTGGGATACGGGATTAAGTATTTCCCGTGCCGCCTTAGCATGGTTGCCAAACGCGGCACGAACTATGGGAAAAGTTTAAAACTTGTTTCAACGTTTAGGCAGGCCGTACAGGATAGGGTAATTCATACAATACGGTGGGATGAGAACATGATTGTATAAGGGCTAATAAGTTGTTTAATCTATCCCTGGTTTGGTACACAAGAGGATAAGTAACAGGGTAATACATGCAACACTATAAAGCGTTTGACAGGAACAAAAAAATTTCAGGTTGGACAAGAAGACATATTAATGTATTAAAGAAATATATATATAGGAAAATACATAAATTGAAAATAATATGTAGTAATAAAGAACAATAATATTTGAAACCAATCACACCCAACAAACCCCGTAAACAATTTATCCAATCCGTCCGTAACAGGTCCGTGCCCCTCCTCTTCCATGCAGTTTTTTGTGTTTTTTTTTTTATATAAAAAAAGTCATAAATGAGGGAAAAATGAAAAAGCGCATAATTGTTTTTGTTTGATCTGCTGATTTAGCGTGCAGGAACAGTACCATCAGTTCTCGTTCACCACCTATTGGCCAATCAGAAATAAAATTATATTCCGATTATATTGTCCAACCAAAAGTAAATAAATAAATGAAAAAAAAAAAATCAAACGCTATTCTTAATCTTGGTGAGCAATGATAATTAAGTAATCACTCCCTTCAAAAATAAAATCTATAATTAATTAATAAGGCTGCCAGAAAATCACCGTAGTTGATTTCTCTTACGCATATCGACCTAAACGCAGTACTACACTACGCATGCATGACAAGGATATATCAAAGAAAACCGCAAATAAAATTCCACCACTTGAGCAGCTACTACACAATCACAAACATGGGGTACACACACTAATGCACTCAAATGTACCTGCAAAATTTGGAGGTAAAAAGAGACTTCCAAGGATAAAATTTATGAATCATTAAGATTCAGGTAGTTCAAATTTATTGAATGAATCCAATATCACACCATCTAGAGTGACACATTAGGTAACTCACCGATTATGTGATAATAAAAACACTTCTTCTATTTTAACGAGAGTGTCGTAATATAAAGTTATGAACATTGGCATCCCTCTAAATTTTCATACGTTCTTTTATTTTCTTTTTTCATTTTTTCAAAGAAATGTATTTTTCATTTGTACAGCTATGCATGTTCAAAAAAGTTCCTCATGATGTCATAGAAAAGCATCGAAAAGTCATAGAGATAAAAGTTATCAGAGGGCTGAACCATATCCTCAATTACTTATCCAATAATAATCTTATAATGCTGAGAACTTGGGATCTCAAGCTTGTCTAATTGTTACTCAACCAGATTCAGACTATTGCATCCATTAGATAACTAGATAATAATTAATATATCTAATTTTGTTTTCCTTTTGCAATGTTATGGACGTAAAATTGAAAATTTATAATCGTATTTGTGTTAAAAGTGATGAGATGAAGGCGGAACATGAGTACAAATATTGCGACCTGTAGAGAATTTTAGTCCTCAGAGACAAAGTTTCAATGTTCTATAAGTGGGCCCCAGTGCAGATCTTCATTCCACTGATTCTGTCAGAAGGTAATAATAATGCACAGTATGAATAATCATTTCAACTCAAAGCTGACTAGTTATAACTAACCCTCAAGTACGCTTGTCTGGCCATTGAAATTTATTAAAAATATGAATAATTTTACAAACATAAAAAATTTTACAATAAAACTAAAAAAAATTACTACATTTCTCCGCAGCATTAACAAGCTCTTTTTCACTCTCTTTCTCTCTCCCCCATCCTCTTCTTTAGCTTCAGCTTCCTTTCTTTTCTTTTTTCATTCCTCTTGTGCTATTCGTCTCCTTTAACCCTGCCATTTTTTCGTTTCCTGTTGAATCTCCATTCACCATCGATGTGGAGGAAGCATGGAGAGTCAAGCAAGGTAGTGAATGATTCGTTATACCACTTCAAAGTAAAATGATTTTTTATTTAATCGAAAAATTATTCATTTGCTTTCACTTATTAAATTTCAGAGACGTGATAAAGGGAAGCATATTTTGTTGCATCAGGTAATTCATTATAACTATCCTTCATATATATTGATCAAGTTATTATTTTTTTCAAATACATGCAATCATTGGTTAGAAGGAAAAAAGGAAAACAAACTGTATACAACTTCATGATCCCAATGGCTGAGCTTTTTTTTCCTTTTTTTTTTTGGGGGCAAATAATCTAAATGGCTGAGTGGATGACGAAATAGAGGAAATTTAGCTATAAAATGTAGCACGTTAGAGTCATCTAGGGCTTGAATCAGCCGATTTTTTACGCTTTCTATGAAAAATCGAAAATTGATCGACCAACCACCTTTGAAGGGAGGAAAAAATCATTTTTTTTTGTTCAGTTGAACACCCCTACTAGTTACCTTATATTTTCTTGTAGTGAAATCATATCCATTTGATCTAGGAGCTCGCCTTCTGATAATCCAACGATGATCTAGAATGTCCTCCACATGAAGTATATGTTCTGGCATATTTTTAGCATGTTTAGTTCTTGACCAGGATGTTGCACATGCTAGTTCATGATTACTGCTATTATAAGTATTTAATTTCATGAACCTGGCGAACGGTGTACATTTTGCTTGTGCCGTGACAAGTCTAACTCGATTCTTGTTGTTCGCTGTCAAAAACTCTCACCGTGGAAGTCCTTCACTGAATTATTTACTCAGTAACGACGATCACAGCGCCATCCCGCATTAATTTTCTTGCTATGAATTCATATAAATTAGTTTTGATTGTAGGATGGTTACGAGGGCTATGCGATTGACCACAGGGGTCGGCTAGTAAGCGAAATTGGAAATCAAGGGAATGGTGTGCATCTTATAAATATTATTCATTTAAGTTAATTATTCATTTAAATATGTACTGATAGATATATTTTTTCCTATGCCAGCTCGTGTTTGCTGGGCCTATGCGGTACATGCTACGATGGAAGCCAGTCATAATATCAAAATGACGAACAGCGCTCTCTATAAAGAACTATCTGTTCGTGAACTCTTGAGCCAATTCTCGAATGAAAAGCAAGAGTTGATCAAGATTTTGAAATGGATCAAGAAAGACGGCTTGAGAATAGCATCAAATGATCACTATCACAAGAAAAATGTAAGAACTTGAACTTTTCTAGGATATGAGGAGTTAAAATAACAAGTTATTTTAATGCTGCAGTAAATGTTTCTTCTAAAATAGCTTGACGGTCAAATTACACGATGATAGATTAAAATAACTAGGTAGTCCAACATATTACTGTACTTTTGATTTTTGTGACAAAACCATCAACTTGTTTTTCATTTTGTCTTGTCATTAGGTTTCACAGGCCGTAAAAATATCAGGTTTTCAAATAGTCGATTCAGTAAATGAAATTGAACTTCTGGGAATTGTGACGTTAAAGCCAGTGATTGGGGTTATTATTGCGACAAAGGAATTCAATTTCCTCACGAAAGAGGTGATGTTCTAATTATTTAGTTATATATTTCTTTAGAATATAAGATTTATATGTGCCCCGTAAGATCAAATTAATTAATAAATCATCTTTTTCTCCTGAAAGAACAATATGTACCGGCAACCTAGTGATTTGAAAGGAGAAAAACACGCAGTGGTGATAATGGGCTATGGAACCGAGACTGATGGCACCAACTTTTGGCGGATCAGAAATTCATATGGAACGCAATGGGGTGACAATGGTTACGCAAAAGTTATTAGGAGCTCGAGTAACAATGGTGCTAGTTCCCTTTTCACACAAATAGCTTACGTGGAGGTAAAGCCAATAATGAAGTGTTTAAATTATTCAACTTGTTGATCAGGAGCTTAAAATTCTTTTTAACGCACAGTTTGAGATTGTTCCCCGCATTGATTGTGAATTCTTTTACCGTACAGGTTGACGTTGGGAAGTAATGGAGTTGATCGCAATGATATAGATTCATACCTGAACATTTACACGAACTGGTAAGACCCCTTATGACAAGGGTTAACGGTAGTAACTTTTTTAGACCTCATTTGTTGCAAGCTAAGTAATTTAGTTTCTGTCTGGTATGTACGAATCTTAAGGCTCCGTTCGATGAGCTGGGACTTATTTAGTTTGGCACTTCTTTAGTTTGGTACTTAAAGTAAACTCTAAAGGCTCCGTTTGATGAGTCGGTACTTATTTAGTTGCTCTTTGGTAGTTACCGTACAACTTTAGACCTCATCTGCACTATATTTCGGTTTCATGAGTTGTGCACATGTAATATTTATATTTCCCCTCACAATTGCACACCGGAAATTAGAGGAGTGAACTTCGATTCTGTCTTGGTTCGCTAAAAATGCAGCGGGGGACTACTAAGGGAGCCATAGGAGTAAAATTTCTGACAATATTACATGTACCATTTTCACATCTAGGTAAGAATAATTCTATGCACACAAAAAATTTCAGAATAAAATCACAAAGGGATTATATGACACAAATTTAGTGAAAGGGATTTTAGCAAATGATAATTTGTGATCTCATAAATTTTTAGTACATTAACCTTTTATGATTTTAACATAAAATTCTTTGTATCTGTAACATTGTTTTATTACCTTTTCAAAAATAAGTACACCGACCTTTTACTGCAAAGGATATACCATTAAAACTTTTAACCTTATGTGATCATGAATAAGGAAGCCAAATGTAGTTACCAACCCTTTTAATACACTCAAGTTTTTAAATTCTTAGGAGGATCATGATCCTTCGATTTGAATCCATCTGTCGAATAACATCTAACATTACTTTCAAAAAATCAGTATAAGGCGCACAAAAACCTCATTTGTATTTGAGAAAAATTTTGCGTGGAACCAGAATTTTGCCACATAGGCATCATGGGCCCCGCAATGACTGGATGTAATGATTTGTGGACCCCAAAAAGGCTGCCTTTGACGTCTGTATGCTCACCGTCAATTTTTCCGACGGCGATGCTAACTCTCTGATTTTTTTCTCTCCAGTCTTTTTAGCATTTTTCACGACAAATAATACAAAATAAATACAGAAGAGGTCATCGAAGAAGCTAAACTCCATCTGTCTTAACACTAGAGGCGGCAAATGGTGGGCCTTAAGTGGGTCACGAACATTAAAAGACAAACTTGAATAATATAATTATTATATGAGTTAAAATGAGCATAAGTGAATAGGACTAAATTTCAAATAAGTTAAGTGCACAGTGAACCTGCAGGAAGATGATTTTCCCGAGAAAAACAATCTTCAATGACTGGTTTTCTTTTCTTTTCTTGTATCGATCGAGAACGAAGAAGAAAAACAGAGAGAGAGAGAGAGAGAGACAGAGGGAGGATCAGAAAAAGAAAAATTTGTTGGGATGGTAAGAAAATGTTCGTGAGGAACGGTAAGAATGTCTGGGGTGGGGGGGGAATTAATAGGGAAGACGACTCTGTATTAGCATTTAAATCTCCGACTACCAAAGCCAAACATTGGGCCACCCTCATTAACTCTCCCTCTTTCTCTCTCTCTCTCTCTCTTTCTCGCGGTAGCTTCAAAATTTGTCGGGGGCGCCACGGCCTGGCGTGGCCGCTCAAAAAAAAATGAAATAAGTTTTACGAGGACTAGTTAAAATTTAGAACCAACCGTCGTCAAAACAAAATAAATCAGAAATTATTATATTTACGGTAAAATATATTGGAAATAAGCACCCGAAAAGATGGTTGATTAACCGAAATTTGACAATAAATACACAAAGGTAAAAAAGAAAATAATAATAATTAATTAATTGATGATCAATAAAATTTTCTAATTGTTAGAAACTTTTAGTAATTGTACATCTTTTGAGTACGCGAGGGGGGCGCCCCGAGTGTTTTGTGAATAACTCTCTCTCTCTCTCTCTCCCTCCTCATGAACATGGACTGGCCCATGGCATTGTAATGCTCCGTCCTTGGATGAACCAGTGAAAGGAAACAGCAACATTAATGAAGGAGGGAATCTCTTCCGTAACGCGCAGAGACACCGCCCCTCCTCCCCCCAATTAATGCCTTCACAACCAACTCTCTGTCGCCCTTTTCATTTTTAATTTTTTAATATATTCTCTTTTATGTTAAATGCTCTTAAAAATTGAGATTATGTGATGAAATGAGAAAATTTGAGAGCAACTTATAAAAATAAAAAAATTTATACATAATGAGTAATTCGGGAATTTCGACGCCATGTTTTTTCTTTAATTCATTTCAAAGCCCGACTTAATGTCAAAATATGATTTTTCTTATAAGTAGAATTTAGTTGAGGTGAATGGCTTGAACTAAAACGATTAAGATGTAATAAAGTCTAACCCTTGATGATGAAGGATGCAAATTAGGGAATTTTGTACTTTGTTAGGCGTAACGTATACACCACGGAGACGAATCCAACCAAATAATCGATTAAGATAGTACCCATATATGCATAATTGCTGCCTTAATAAATGTCTATACAGTAGACATGGAAATTGCATTATGCTAATCATGGGGAAAAAGTCTTTTTAGGATATATGTGGGTTAAAGCATGATGGACATAAAGATGGGGAAAGTATTTATATGGGGTGTCACACTAGGTATAGTTGCTAAGGTAGCACCCGAAATAATGTCATGTATATAAATGCGATGCTATCATGTTTAAAAAAAAAAAACAAACAAACGAACGCTACTGCTCCTCTGAAAGAAAAACGACAATTTGGCTGGTCTGCTTTCAGAAAAAGGAATGCACTCTGTAGCCTTTGTCGAATGGTCGTCACGTGCACGTACACTAAAAATTTTGATCATTATTTATGCTTTAAACGTTACCATTTCACAAACAACAATATTTTGGGAGTCTTGTTATAGATAAATTTAGCAATCTAAAAACTTGAATAATCGGTCAAGATTTTCATAGGTACACCTGGTGACCCCCTAAAACCCTAAATCCTAAAACCTAAACCCTAAATGCAGAACAACCTAATTAATAAAATAGTGTCATTTTAGTTGCTACACTATAAAACTACTTAATGTGTGCACCCTTGATTAGCCAAGGCCATAGATCGTGTAAGCTTTTTTATCTATAATATTTTAATCCAATATATTACGGACGCTTTGTAAGAAAATTCAACCCAACAGAAATAAGGAGAAGGCGGTACGGATGACATCAATTCCCAGCAGCTTCCTTGTACATGAGTTATATGCATTTACTATGTATGGTCCATATTTATTTTTCTCTTTTCACCTTCCCCATCCCGAAGATTCGATTGCACGCGCGGTGTTGAAAGCTGTAATTTTAACCACCTTTAGTGCGTGGGATTTCAGATTTTACAGCCATTTTTTTTTCCTTTCAAACTATTAATTATATTATCCATAATAATACTAATATTAATAATAATAAATCACTGATATTGTAAAGCCCAAGCCATGCGATTATGCAGTTATAAGGTAAATAAAAATTGGAAAAAGGCCATTGAGAGGACTAAACATGGCGTGCAATGTATAATTCTCATGTTATAGACACAGATGACATGCTAATGGAATTTGAATGATAACGCAAACAGGATTATTTCAACGTCGATCATGATTTTGCAAAGTTTAAAAGTAAAGTAATTAGCAAATATTGAGCTTTAAGGAATTGAAAGCAAGAAGCTAACATTTGATGATGGTAGCGTTGCGGCATAGTTTTGACTTCCAAAGGGTATCCATCCAATTAAAGTTTTTTCTCTGCCCTGATTAAAATAATAAAATAAAATTTGATTAGTTGTGGGCACGCGTTTAAGGCTTAACAAGGGCTCCACATTACAGTCTATCGATAACTGGGACCTCTGATCCTCCCCTACGTTAAGCTAGGCGAATTGTCCACATTTTATTTTCTGGAGATTTAGGGATTTGGAATTTTGTGGGTTTAAATAGAGGGGGTATTTTAGGGAAAAAAAAAGAGGACACCAACAAATTAGTGATAACTCAGAATCCTTACAACTTAATTTTATTAATATCTTATAATCTTATTTTAATTTTACTCCATTTTATTTTGACCTTTTCGCTTTTAGCAATTGCCTTCCCATAAAGAAATTTGTTTCGCCAGTAGAAGAAATTAATGAGTTTTTCAATCTCTCAGTTTCATCTTCTAAGATGCGAAACTTCTAAGAAGCAGAAAATTTAGACTTGCGTTGTAGGGCTTTACCCCAAGGGGAGCCCTTCCAGAAATTCTCAATGGCTTAGGCCGAACCCAAGCCAAAGAGGGGGTTTGGAAATAGTTTTCAACCAGCAATTGACGCGCCTCGGTTAATACCTCACTAGCTGCGTCATTGCCCCAAGCGCAAAGATGCTTTGGCGATTTAGTGTTGGTTCTATCTTATCCTTCTGACTTCCTCCACGCTCTATGCTCCACCTTCGATGTGGGACAATCTCAAATTAGAAAGAGTATGTTTTGAGCTTGACGGGACGTTTATTGGATTTATTATTTTATTATTTTTTTCGTTAAGCATAAAAAAATAATAATTTAGAAATCTGCATTTTTGCATTGTACACCAATTGGGCCACGCTGCATACAGGTGCTAAAAACACATTCTACAGTTCATTCACCCATGGACAATTATCATGTACATATGAAAATATTCTTAACATTTGTTTAAGTTTTATATTTATCAAAATTTTTTATAATAAAATTTTTCAAAATAATGCAGTTTACAAAATAATAAGTATAAGATTTAAATTAATTATTATGATATTTTCATGTACAAATAACAACAATCTATCAGGCAAACTGCTACCCTCTAAATGCAGATTAGCCTGATTGTGTTTATTCATGCCTTCTTTTTTCCCGGGCAATTCATCATAGGAAACGCTTCAAAGGGGAAGTTGTTGCTGGATACTAGGAGTTGGGATGATTGTACCCCGTAGAATTTTGATATACTTTTATTTGTTTTTTCAGTCCCATTAGTACCAGAAAGAAACAGAAGTAGAATAATATAAGCATTGTTCTTCATATATGGGAAGTAATACAGCCATTACAAAGTGTTTATAAACAGAGCCCTTTTCAATTCAAAGCTAACTTGGATTACACTCAGAAACTATTTCTTCATTTTTTTGAAGGACAACCATCCAGATTGTTGTAACACATGATTTTACATTTACACATTAGGGAAAACGTCTCTACAGTAAGTTGAAGCTGTACAGGCCGATATCATAAAGTACTCGATTACTGCCGCAGAAAGCTAAACAAACGACTCCAGGCATCTCTTTTCAGAACATCTCATGCAGCACTCCACAAACAGCTAGATGATCCCCGATTTTATCAAGACAAGCACAAAATGCAGTCCAGTCATCGCAACAAAACTGAAAACCATAAGCCACAAATGATGCCCCGTGTTTGAGAAAACAATTTCAAATATAGACTCTGATTAACTCGCTCTTGGGTTATACTACCGAGTAATTATTATGACGGGAGGATATACATCAAAATCATCTACCTCAATGCTCATCAATCAACTTCCGAAGTTTAAGGAGCCTGTCTCTGCATATTGCTGCACAAACCAATAATCGCTATAATAGGATCCTATGTTTATCGAAAGGAACATGAGATTTGATAGTCATACAGTTTGATCTGAAATACCTGCTTCTGTGTACTTTTCCTCTTCAACAGCCAAAGACATACTCCTCACCAGATCAAGTTCTTCAGCAAGTAAATCTGGACCATCTGCAGCACTGAAAAATGCACAACTTTACTTAATCGTACAGGTATCAAAGCTCATGATACTGAAATTAAGGCCTCTATAGCATCCACCATGAGTACCTGTCTAAGGATACATCATAAACAGCCTTTTTATCATGTACTCTACCTAATCCGTAAGCGATTCTGATAGCATCTGTCAAGACAATGTGTTTATTTACATAGATTGGTGCCTGCAGTGCATACAACATTCAATAACAATCGTAGCCAGTGGCTTGAATTAACATTTATTCATCAAACATAGTCCCATGTAAGCTTGGTCTAAAAAAATAAATTAAAATTATTATACAAACAGTTATGAAACTAACAGATTCATATAAGTGTGAAAGTCTAAGCTACGAAGCATGTAACCGAGGCAGTAAAAACCACATACCTTGCATCTATTTGCTACATTTATGGCATCTGAAGGGCGAGCATCCACACTAAAAATATCTTTTTCCCCAGGCTGCAGATCATTTAAAGGGGAAACTAAATAAAGGAAAAAAGAAATGTTTGTAGCATTTCGACTAATCAATATTTGTTTGAAAGACAGGCTATACCTTGGTAAAATATATTTTGGCTAAGTATGTATTAACCAGTCTTTCAGTAATCCTCACCATAGTTACCTGGAAGTAGATTGAAAGAAAATCCAAATTAGAAATTAATAAGACTAGCATGGCTTTTGCATCCCATGCCTTCGTCATTTAGATATTAGCTTCCATGGAATAGAACTAGGAATATCAGACACTTGTACACCATGGTAATTATAAAGTGAATGAGCTTAAATGTAGACACTGGCAAAATGGCTTGAGTTTTATAATTTATTCCACTTTGAAGCCCATATTTAACTGTGGGAGATACCTAAAGGCAGAAAAGGTACACATTTGTTACCCTTATGCAATTAACCAAGAGTCGTCTTTTATGCCAAATGAGAAGAACGCCAAATGCAGGGCAATTGAATGGGTTCATAAGAATGGAGCTGATAATATGAAGATCAAAAGCCTCTGTGTAATAACATATAATTTGGCAAACCTTAGAGAGCACAATGAGTTGGTGACAGCTCAGTGGTAATTGCTATCTTTAAAGTGGTATATGCTGGGCAAGTAATAACTTGGCGGTTACTGATAAAATAAATGGATGGTTCGAGTCAGCACATTGATGTTTCATCCTCGTATCCTCGTATTAAGTGCCCTTCTCTTGGACAGCTTCCACTATTTGAAAAGCACAATTGGAGCACTCCATTCATACTAATTTAGACTAATGATGCAAAAGTAGGAAAGTGCCTAATGATGCAAAAGTTAAGCATGTTCAAAATACAAGAGAAAAATTAGCTCCATACTTCATAGCCGAGTTCTTCCACCAGATTTTTCACGAACTGGAACTCATTTGGGCTATCCTGCAGCAAGTCCATACCTAAGCATCACATATGAAAATAATAAGGAGAAAATATTCTAGATCAAGATTAGAAGCTACCCCATCTTCATCATCCCGGAATGCTTCTACAAGTCTTTCAATAGCAAATTCACCTGCAAGGAGCGTATATCTATCATATTTCCAAATTTGAAAACAGTGACATATTAACTAGGGGATAGATTAATTTCCATACCAACAATAATCGGCAGCAAGAAGTCACCATCACAGGAAATCTTCAGAAAAATGGTAGGGCTCTGGAAACGACGAAGAAACCCTACTCCTATTGAATTGGCATCCGCCCTTGGTTCCTTTGCTCTCAAAGTAAAAGGGTGCAACTGGCTTGAGGTGTGCCATTTCGTCCCTTCTTCAAACCCTCGATTGCGCAATCCGTAGTGCCGCGTAGTTTCTGACAACAGGTGAGACAACTTTCAGGAATCCAATACGACCAAATCAATAAAAGCACGGAAGGGAGAGAGAGAGAGAGAGAGAGAGAGAGAGTTGAGACCTGAAATGAGGACGACGGCTTCGATATAGTCGCGACTTGGATCATTCCCATTGTTGGATCCATCTCCGAAGCTTCCGCGAGAGGACTGACAAGAAATTGAAGCCGATTTGGATCCGCGAGATCGCCATGTGGTTCTGAAAATCAGCTGAATTGAGAGCTGAGACGTCGAACAACAGTGCGAATTCGGGAGAGCACCGCAGGCGGGCACAATGGATTGATCGGAGACGGCGGAGGAGACGAAGCCGGGGACCGCACGGACGCACGGTGGAGCTACCAGCATTGTCTGAAGACCTGAGCGAGTTCGCGACGAGAGCGATGGGTGAAGAACGAGCCCTACTCACCAACCACGTTTTGGGATCTCTTTGTTTTTGGTGTTTCTTTTGATGGGTACATTTTCTTCCTAATTTATCAAAGATAACGCCCAAAAAAAAGGCTATAAATAATTCTATCCATTTGACGTCTATTTTTAATTTTCCTACTCATCAATTCAATGATGTATTTGGGTAATTAAGAGATTTAAAATATTTAATGGTTTTGAAGTTTATATGTAATAAAATCATATAAAAATTAACACTACATTTTATTTTTATAATTTATAAAGTTTAAATTTGAAACATATAATTAAAATATAATTTTGAGATGATATAATAGATAACTTATCTTGTATCACGAAATAATTTTCTTTTTCAGATTAAACAATTTTTTCCAATTTGACTGGGAAGAAGAAAGCCTGTATGCTATCACTTTTATGCCGAGAACTTGATGGTTTGTTGGACCAGTAGATGCATCAGAAGCCAACGTGCCACATAAGAGAAAACAAAGAAAAAGATCTTAAAATGGAGGGAGGGAGGGAGAGAGAGAGAGAGAGGGAGAGAGACACCAGTACATCACAGATGAAAAACTATAATTTAATAAACAGAAAGGAATTCTACAAAAGAACAGAAAATTGACAAAGTTAATTCACACTCTGATGCATCACAGTTTGTATTGACAATCAGCTCAAGAGTTACCTCCTTGAGTTTCCTGAACTTCCTTGTTCATGAAACATGAATCGACTGGGGGTTTTGATGTATGTCTCATCAGATTCAAGTATCTTTCCATCTCTAGATACCAAGGAAGGGATCCCATCGGCTATCTATCAAATAGATTGAGCAGGAGGGAAAATTATGAAAATCGACAGAATAAATCTAAATCACTATTAGCACGAACTTCGAAAATGATAATTTCAAACAAATGAAATTAAATTCTTCCAATGACTTTTATACAAGCCATGACTTATAAAAGAGAACGCTACCCACTAAAATGTGAGTATCGGTCAAATGAGTAGCCCAAAAAAAAAAAAAGGATTTTCACGAAGTTCAAACTCGGGAACCTTTAGGCTGATAAGCCTGCCCCATTCCTCACATACCCTGAATATCATTACGTGCTAGTAATTAGTTAGAGCCATGAGAAACAACTGGAGCCTTTCTTTTGTTCGAGGAGAAAAAAAAAGAAAAAAAGGAAAAAAGGGGGGAGCTTATGTTATTGCTGGTAAAAGTGCGAACCTGAGGGTTTGTTTGGTGAGTGGGCAAACCCGAATCTCAGAAGCGCTCCGCTGATTCTCACCATTTCAGCTGTAAAACTTTCTCCGTCGTGCTGCTCTGTGTGTGACAGAAGAGAAGCCGATTTGTTTGCCGGGAAGGGGCGGATAAAATTAATTACGCACTTCTCCTCCCGTGTTTTAGTTATATCCTAATCCCAGCGGATTAGGCCGTAGCAGTAGGATACGGGATTAAGTGTTTCCTGTGCCGCCTTAGCATGGTTGCCAAACGCGGCACGAACTATGGGAAAAGTTTAAAACTTGTTTCAACGTTTTGGCAGGCCGTACAGGATAGGGTAATTTATACAATACGGCGGGATAAGAACATGATTGTATAAGGGCTAATAAGTTGTTTAATCTATCCCTCGTTTGGTACACAAGAGGATAAGTGACAGGGTAATACATGCAACACTATAAAGCGTTTGACAGGAACAAAAAAATTTCAGGTTGGACAAGAAGACATATTAATGTATTAAAGAAAAATATATATAGGAAAATACATAAATTGAAAATAATATTTAGTAATAAAGAACAATAATATTTGAAGCCAATTCATACCCACCCTCTAAATGGCTGAGTGGATGACGAAACAGAGCAAGTTTAGCTATAAAATGCAGCATGTTAGAGTCATCTAGGGCTTGAATCAGCCGATTTTTTACGCTTTCTATGAAAAATTGAAAATTGACCGACCAACCACTTTTGAAGGGAGGAAAAAATCATTTTTTTTGTTCAGTTGAACACCCCTACTAGTTACCTTATATTTTCTGCTATTACAACGATGATCTAGAATGTCCTCCACATGAAGTATATGTTCTGGCATATTTTTAGCATGTTTAGTTCTTGACTAGGATGTTGCACATGCTATTTCATGATTACTGCTATTACAAGTATTTAATTTCATGAACCTGGCGAACAGCGTACATTTTGCTTGTGCCGTGACAAGTCTAACTCGATTCTTGTTGTTCGCTGCCAAAAACTCTCACCGTGGAAGTCCTTCACTGAATTATTTACTCAGTAACGACGATCACAGCGCCATCCCGCATTAATTTTCTTGCTATGAATTCATATAAATTAGTTTTGATTGTAGGATGGTTACGAGGGCTATGCGGTTGACCACAAGGGTCGGCTAGTAAGCGAAATTGGAAATCAAGGGAATGGTGTGCATCTTATAAATATTATTCATTTAAGTTAATTATTCATTTAAATATGTACTAATATATATATTTTTTCCTATGCCAGCTCGTGTTTGCTGGGCCTATGCGGTACATGCTACGATGGAAGCCAGTCATAATATCAAAATGACGAACAGCGCTCTCTATAAAGAACTATCTGTTCGTGAACTCTTGAGCCAATTCTCGAATGAAAAGCAAGAGTTGATCAAGATTTTGAAATGGATCAAGAAAGACGGCTTGAGAATAGCATCAAATGATCACTATCACAAGAAAAATGTAAGAACTTGAACTTTTCTAGGATATGAGGAGTTAAAATAACAAGTTATTTTAATGCTGCAGTAAATGTTTCTTCTAAAATAGCTTGACGGTCAAATTACACGATGATAGATTAAAATAACTAGGTAGTCCAACATATTAATGTACTTTTGATTTTTGTGACAAAACCATCAACTTGTTTTTCATTTTATCTTGTCATTAGGTTTCACAGGACGTAAAAATATCAGGTTTTCAAATAGTCGATTCAGTTTAGTTTGGTACTTAAAGTAAACTCTAAAGGCTCCGTTTGATGAGTCGGTACTTATTTAGTTGCTCTTTGGTAGTTACCGTACAACTTTAGACCTCATCTGCACTATATTTCGGTTTCATGAGTTGTGCACATGTAATATTTATATTTCCCCTCACAATTGCACACCGGAAATTAGAGGAGTGAACTTCGATTCTGTCTTGGTTCGCTAAAAATGCAGCGGGGGACTACTAAGGGAGCCATAGGAGTAAAATTTCTGACAATATTACATGTACCATTTTCACATCTAGGTAAGAATAATTCTAAGCACACAAAAAATTTCAGAATAAAATCACAAAGGATTATATGACACAAATTTAGTAAAAGGGATTTTAGCAAATAATAATTTGTGATCTCATAAATTTTTAGTACATTAACCTTTTATGATTTTAACATAAAATTCTTTGTATCTGTAACATTGTTTTATTACCTTTTCAAAAATAAGTACACCGACCTTTTACTGCAAAGGATATACCATTAAAACTTTTAACCTTATGTGATCATGAATAAGGAAGCCAAATGCAGTTACCAACCCTTTTAATACACTCAAGTTTTTAAATTCTTAGGAGGATCATGATCCTTCGATTCGAATCCATCTGTCGAATAACATCTAACATTGCTTTCAAAAAATCAGTATAAGGCGCACAAAAACCTCATTTGTATTTGAGAAAAATTTTGCGTGGAACCAGAATTTTGCCACATAGGCATCATGGGCCCCGCAATGACTGGATGTAATGATTTGTGGACCCCAAAAAGGCTGCCTTTGACGTCTGCATGCTTGCCGTCAATTTTTCCGTCGGCGATGCTAACTCTCTGATTTTTTCTCTCCGGTCTTTTTATCATTTTTCACGATAAATAATACAAAATAAATACAGAAGAGGTCATCGAAGAAGCTAAACTCCATCTGTCTTAACACTAGAGGCGGCAAATGGCGGGCCTTAAGTGGGTCACGAACATTAAAAGACGAACTTGAATAATATAATTATTATATGAGTTAAAATGAGCATAAGTGATTAGGCCTAAATTTCAAATAAATTGGGTTCTAGATTTTCCTAATCAAATACTAAACACACAAAAATGGCACAGTTGGACTTAGGCATCATAAATGGAGATCCAAATCAGTGCATACACTATTTTTTTGCTTTCTAATCGAATACTTCCAATTCAGAATTTGGGATCGGATGAGTCGTATTTAAAATGTCTATTTATAAAATTAGAAGAAACTAAATTATAAATTATCAATCCCACATTTTAAGTTAGTTTAGAATGTTGATTATGCAAATTTTAAAAGCAAAAAAAGGGAGAATTTCAATAATTCTTGATAACTAAGATAATTACGATAGCGCAAATTACAATAAATACCCGCCATTTTCCTCTTTTTTTTTATTTGAAAAAAGTCGCCTTCATCAAATTGTTCACCCCATGTGCATGGAATCCGCGGAGGTTGACAAAAACAATATATCAATATTGATAACACGTTTTCGTTTTCACACCACCCCAACTAGTGCTGTTTTCACAAGCCTTTGAGGTACTTATATTGACTCACAAATATCATGTTTTTCTTTTTTTTTTTTACTAAATATTAATTGATTTATGAAAAAATATATATAAAACCAATTTACGCCAGCAAAGCGAACCATAATAGCCAATTTGACCTCATTATATAACTTGGCATGTATTCTAATTTCCATTCACCTGTATTGACCCATGAAACAATTTTAACTTGCTTTGCCAACCCAACTGTGACTTCTACGTACGTAGTATTTATAGATATAGATATAATGCAAGAAAAATCTTTGAAAAATTTAAAGGGAAAGATCGACAAGTCACTAGTCAAGATTTATAATATCAAATAAGTGATATTAAAACAAAAATAAAAGGATTACGAAAAGATCATTAAAAAAATTAGAAATGAAAATTCAGAAATATTGAAAATGATTGAATTATGAGTAAACCAAGAAATCTCAAAACATAAAGAACAATCACCCGATCAAGAGATAGAAAATAGTAATTACAAAACTTTACAAGTTATATTTCTAGAGTTCAAATAAGTAAATCATATATTGAGATTAAAATAGTTATCAATTGGAAGTTTATCTTAGAAACTATAGCTTTATTAGATATTGGCGTAAATCTTAATTGTGTACGAGAAGGATTAGTTCCTACACATATCCAATGCTCCTGTTTATGATGGTAATATTTGTTTTAAAGCAATTGAAGGATTATATGAAGCAAATCAATCAAGATCAAAAATTAATTATAAAATATCTAATGCCCATGTTTATAAAGGTAATATTTAATTTAAAACGGCATTTATTTTAGTGAGGGACAAGCAACAATCAATAATCTTAGGATTGCCGTTTTTAGTTATGATTTCCCCTATTACAACCAATAGAGGAGAGTGTAAATCATAATTGACGGTCTAGAGTAAAATTTAATTTTTTAAAATCAAGGAAAGAAAAAGTGATAGAACAGATTCAAGATTTAGGAATTAGTAAATCTATTAATCTAATCAATCGAAAAAGAAAAAAAAACATATAGAATTCTTATCTGAAGAGATTAATTATACGAGGATTAACGAACAACTAAAAGACCCTATGATAGTTAGTAGAGTTGAAAACTTTCACAATAAATAAGAAAATGAAGTTTGTAGCACCATCTCCAATACATTTTAGAATTTGGTCCGGGGGGATTCTTAAGTAAAATTTAAACAGCCAAGAGTTTGTAGTTAGATATCCTTGGGGAGCTTGGGGAGGACCTCAATTAGTTAATTTTACAGTTAAAGGAATTTTATTCTTCCCACACACTTGGGCTGGTTTTCTGTGAGCTCATGTGAGACCTGAATTGAAAATTTTAATAATGTGAAAATACATATGACAGTATCAATTTTCATTTAATTAATAACTACGTACACCAATTATCTAAGATGATGATAAACGTTATAAACTTTTAAGGGCATGAATGCAGCATCAACCATATATATATATATATATATATAATAAGCGAATTTAAGCTGCCCACAAGGGCCGGGAGTGGCATTCCGCATGCACTGGTCGCAAAGAAAACCACCGTAAAAAACTTTTGAAGCATTGCACTAATCTCACCCTATACAAAATATATCTTTAACAGCCACTATAACAATAATTTCAATTTTGTAAATTAGAACTTTTGAACCTAAAGTACAGGAGCAATGCCACTCGTCTTCCACTAACCCCACTCAAAATTTTAAAACTCTCGTAGTTTTTGGTAGGCTTTCCACATTTTTTTCAGTCCTCGTCATAATTATTGTGGAACTTAGCAAAAATTATAAGAGCTTCAAAAATTTAGGAGAGATTAGTGGGAAACGAATAGCATTTATCACATTAGAGTCTAACAGCCACTATATTATGCTCACATGCTATTTAAAAAAAAATTGCTTATTTAAAAAAAAAACACATTACTCGTATTATCCAAATTTTAGGCAACTTTGATTCTTGATTAGCCTAGAGATAGGCTAAGTTCAAATTTCAGTACTCGTATGATCATCTGAGATGTGGGTGAGTCAGATTTAAACAATCATAGTTGGTACTTAAAGGGGTGCTGGAAACCCTAATTTACTTACCAAAAAGGTAAAAAAGCCACTTCCTTTTGAACCAACACATCCCCACCACCGGACAATTAAAATTAGAAGGGATGGTAAGACAACACCTTCAAGAGAAGCACCGAAGCTGAATAAGTTTTTCTTTTCTCTTTTTTACCAGAGCGGTTAAAAAACAGTAATTAAACAAAAAAGAAACAAAAATGAAAAAGTAAATGCAACTGTGAGAACGGTTCCAAAAAAACTAGAGTGTGACATATGGGTCATAAAACTTATTAAGAAAATAAAAATAACCTTAGTGGGGAAAACTTAAAAGGAAAAAAATGAAGTGAGGCAAAAGAGTGTTTAGAAGAACGCCTGTACCTCATTGATACGCCACATATACAAAACCAATAAACTCAAAGAGGAGACCCTTACCGGCTACAATAATATAAGTCAAACAATTGAGATTTAATAATTTGGGTCAGATTAGTGCGGCATGGATAGCATTTTTCAAATAAAGGCTACTATAATATGGCTGCTATGCTGATTCTTCTTCTTACTATCGCTATTTTAGGCAATGCTTGTTCATAATCAACCTCCTTTCGAAGTAGCACATCCCTTCTCGGCCGATTAAAATTAGAAAAGATCATAAAACAACTTCAAGAACAACTGCATGCATTCTGTTGGCTGGCAGAATCATATGGGATTTTAAGCTCCCGTGATATTTATGAATTTTCCAGTGACAGGAGGTTAGCGATGCAATCGTACATGTCATGAGTAAAATATTTTTTGCGATGGAAAGAAATTGTGTTATAAGCGAACGAACCCAAACTCTTTATTTTCTTAGGGTATGCAGTTGGTTTGTTCTTCTAAGATAGAAGAAAGTCCTCCATACTAAACATTTGATTCTTGTCATTTCTCCGTCTTCCTCCTGAAAATCTCAACCTCCAAAGGGATACCAGCAGTTACGCCATTATACACCTTAGCTTGATAAGTTGCAGAGTGCCCAAGGGAATCTTTGGCAAGAAATGTTATGTAATGACCATAACCCGCTTCATTGGCCTTCAAGATCTCCACGAGTTCTATCCTCTTATCCAGACACTACACCCGCAAAACAATAAACTGGATAAGAAAACTAAAGTAATCAGGTTAATCAGCTCCTACTTCGGGCTTACAAAGGGAGGAGGTACAAAATTGGACCTTATGGCGATTGTAATCGTCAATGGCGAAGAGGGTGGAATTTTTAACATCTTCAATGGTACTGCTATCGCAATCACTGAAATCAATAGGATCAATAACACAAAACCTGAGAAGCTTGGACAAGGGGGCAGGGCCAACGTCGAAACCCTAATTACACGAAAAAAAGTCAGAAAAAATGAACAGAAGAACTGATAACGTATCATCATTTAATTTAGAAAATGGAACACTTCAGGAATGAAGAAGAAGAAGGCTAAGAGGAATTATTACGTCGCTCTCTTTTCTCTGCTTTCGGTAGTTGTGCCATTCTTCCCTGTTTTGGGCGTCGAAGTAGTCGCTAGAGTCACTCTCTAGACTCTCAAACTCGTCGTTGTCGTCCTCAAAAGTCAGATTTTTTAGAGCTGATTCCGTCGCCTCAGCAGTCGGCACCATCTCAGTTACAAACGCAAAGAAACAACTCAGAAACCCTAGAGAAGGCAAAGCCTATATATATACTATATAGTCATGAACATTTAATGAGCCATCATTCCACGTCTACTATTCTAAGAATCTATGGGCATAATTATTTTGTGTCCAGATTTAATTTGGTTTCCTTTTAAAAAGGAAGATTTATGCAGCCCAAAAGCCAATATGAAAAGGAAATGAATTCACAGAAAAGTTATTATTCCTTATTGATAAGCTCATATTGGCCAAGGTCTCTATCTATGATCTTTCTCTCCCCTATATCGTTTAAAATAATTATTGCCCCGTCTCGGCAAATAAAAAATATCCATCCATATGGCACCAAATCTCCTCTATATTTACATCTTTCCAAGACGGCTTCGCAGCATTTTGTAGGATTTGCTAACAATTAGTATGGGCTAGATATGAATCTTGTGTAACATCGTGAAAGCAAAAATAATTATGAGTATAATATCATATAATTAAGGTAATAAGATTTTGCCCTCAAAGTAGGGGAGAAAGAATGACTTTTTCCCTGGGCCTTGCTTTCAAAATTATTCCCTATGATTTGAAAATTAACACATAATCTCCCATGGTTTTAATGGATTTGGAAAAGTTTTCATTTCCATCAAATCTAAATATTTGTTCTTCCTCAAAATTTTTAGAGTATTTAATAGGAAAAAGGAGACTTTAATTTCTCCAACTACCTCAAAAATTAACTTCTTAACCTCCGTCATCGTGGTTCTCAAAAAAATAGATTTTTACAATTCTTTATGCCATGAAAAATATATATTTATTATAGCAAGGAAAGAGAAATATATGCACTAGTACTTTTACCAAAAAACTAAGCTAGACACTTATAATATTCGCATATTCCTTGTTTATAGTCATCCTGATTAGTTGGGTTTATAAATATGTAACCTCCATAGAATTTTTTTTAACAAGGTAATGGAAGTATAAAAACATTCATTTATTTGGGTACAACTATGATGGAAGTCAAGGAATTAATTTATAGGTAGTTTGGAAAATTAAAGTATATTATTTTCCCTATTAAACACTCAAAAAAATTTGTGAAAGAGCAAATTGTTGGATTTGAAGGAAAAGTTAAATTTTTCAAGCCCACTGAAATCACTTGGAGGTCATGTGAAATCACAGGGGGTTTAGTGCAATTCCCCCAAAATATTTCTCACACTGTAGTTTATAATGGCATATTAGTAATCTTTTTCATGGAAAAGAGTTCCTAAGTATGCACGTTGCTTCCTTAAAATATTCTTAAATGAATGGATGCTAATTTTAGCAAAATGATATAGTTTTGGGACTTGGACAGCCGCCTTCAGAACTCCAATCTCATTAAATAGTTGCCTTTTATTTTGTTTTAGAACAAGTTACGTGAAATGTTGAATGAAGTTTGCTTTGGAAATAAGATTGAAACTAATCATTAGTTTGGTTCATGGAATATAATGGAATAGGTATTTCATAGAAATAGAACATGATCTATAAGATGAGTATGTGAGGAATAGTTATTTTGAAGTCACATTGTAATAAATAAGTAGCAACTATTATGTCTCATAGGCCCGTTCTGTTCGAGAAACCTATTAGAAGTTTGCTCGGAAATGTGACATTTCAGTATTTGATTCCGCTATGGAATGTTAGATTTCAAAAAATGAGAGGTTTAAGATTCCCAATGTAAAATGAACCATAATAAAAGGAACATTGGGCTAAACTGTGTGGCCAAAATAAAAGATTTTTTTATTATAATCTTAATTATCATGTTATTTATTTGATCAATAGTGCTAAAATGTGATTAATAGTGTTATGTTAGTTTTTCGTTTAATTTTCTGAACCATTTTGTGTTCTGATCTTAGGGTTTGAGGTTACTAATTATAGAAATTAACAATAACATAAAAAGGCATAACTGGAAACCTAGTATAAGAATATCACATTCCTAAAACTCGTACTATATGAACCAAACACCAAAATGTAATATTCCTAGAATCCCGTTAATTACACCAAACACGGGAATGTTACATTCCTATCATTGCATTCCTTGACATTATATTCTAGGCCGGTTTGGCTCGCAGAATCTCACTTTCCACCTGGGATCACATTCCTCGGGAATGTAACGCCTGGAAATACAGTGTCAAAAATGTGGCATTCTTTCATTTGGTATACTTGGTTGAATTCCCCGAAATGTGATATTATTATGTTTGTTATAAACAATTAGATTCCAAGAAAGCTATGTTATGAATGCTATATTTACTTAGTACCTGTATTGTTATTATTTTCACTATTATTAATGTTATTGTAAGTTATATGAACCTCGTGCTAAGTGACCGAAGAATTTCAACATTAGGTCCTAAAACTTCAAATAAATTTATAAATTTCAATTTGATCCTTAAATTTTTGAAAACCCTGGTCCCTAAATTTACGGTTTGAAATTTATAAATTTTTTCCCTAAATTTACGGTTTGGTTCTTTAAAATTTGAAATTTTTTCGTTTAATCCTTAAAATTTTAAACCATTCAATTTAGTCTTTAAACTTTCAAATTTCATCCTTCGAGTTTTATAAAATCCACGACGCAAAAATTCCAATTTAAATAATAAAATTTATAAATTCACAATTTGTTGAGTCGGTACATATTTAGTTGCCGTTCGGTAGTTATCGTACAACTTTGGACCTCATTTGCACTATATTTCAGTTTCATGAGTTGTGCATATGTAATATTTATATTTTCCCCCACAATTGCACACTGAAATTAGAGGAGTGAACTTCGATTCTGTATTAGTTCGCTAAAAATGCAGTGGGGGAGTACTGAAGAAGCCATAGGAGTAAAATTTCTGACAACTAATATTACACGTACAATTTTTACATATAGATAAGAATAATTCTATGCACACAAAAAATTTTCAAATAAAATCACAAAGGGGCTATATGACACAAGTTTAGTGAAAGAGATTTAGGAAATGATAATTTGTGATCTTATAAATTTTTAATATATTAACCTTTTTTGATTTTAACCTAAAATTCTTTGTATCTATAACATTATTCTATTATTGCAAAGTATATGCCATTAAAACTTTTATACCAACCCTTTAATAAACTCAAGTTTTTAAATTCTTTGGAGGATCATGATCCTTCGATTCGAATCCATCTGTCGAATAACATCTAACATTGCTTTCAAAAACTCAGTATAAGGTGCACAAAAACCTCATTCGTATTTAAAGAAAATTTTACGTCGAATCAGAATTTTGCCACATAGGCATCATGGGCCCCGCAATGACCGGTTGTAAAGATGTTGTGGACCCCAAAAAAGCTGCCTTTGACGTCTGTCTGCTTACCGTCAATTTTTCCAACGGCGATGCTAACTCTCTGATTTTTTCTCTCCAGTCTTTTTAACATTTTTCACGATAAATAATACAGAATAAATACAGAAGAGGTCATCGAAGAAGCTAAACTTCTTCTGTCTTAACACTAGAGGCGGCAAATGGTGGGCCTTAAGTGGGTCACGAACATTAAAAGACGAACTTGAATAATATAATTATTATATGAGTTAAAATGAGCATAAGTGAATAGGCCTAAATTTCAAATAAGTTAAGTTTTAGATTTTCCCAATCAAATATTAAACACACAAAAATGGCAGAGTTTGACTTGCGCATCATAAATGGAGATCCAAATCAGTGCATACACTATTTTTTTGCTTTCTGATCGAATACTTCTAATTCAGAATTTGGAGAATCAGATGAATCGTATTTAAAATGTCTATTTATAAAAAAAAATCAAATTATAAATTATCAATCCCACATTTTAAGTTACTTTAAAATGTTGATTATGCAAAATTCAAAAGCAAAAAAGAGAGAATTTCAATAATTCTTGATAACTAAGATAATTATGATAATGCAAACTATAATAAATACCCGCCATTTTCCTCTTTTTTTTTTAATTTGAAAAAATTCGCCTTCATCAAATTTTTCACCCCGTGTGCATGGAATCCGTAGAGGTTGACAAAAACAATATATCAATATTGAACACACGTTTTCGTTTTCACACCACCCCAACTAGTGTAGTTTTCACAAGCCTTTGAGGTACTTATATTGACTCACAAATATCATGTTTTTCTTTTTTTTACTAAATATTAATTGATTTATGAAAAAATATATATAAAACCAATTTACGCCAGCAAAGCGAACCATAATAGCCAATTTGACCTCATTATATAACTTGGCATGCATTCTAATTTTCATTCACCTGTATTAACCCATGAAACGATTTTAACTCGCTTTGTCAATCCAACTGTGACATTTACGTGTGTAATATGTATAGATATAGATATAATGTAAGAGAAATTTTTGAAAAATTTAAAGGGAAAGATAGACAAGTCACTGGTCAAGATTTATAATATCAAATAAGTGATATTAAAAGAAAAATAAAAGAATTACTAAAAGATCATTAAAAAAATTAGAAATGAAAATTCAGAAACACTGAAAATGATTGAATTATGAGTAAACCGAGAAATCTCAAAACATAAAGAACAATCACCCTATCAAGAGATAGAAAATAGTAATTACAAACTTTATAAGTTATATTTCTAGAGTTCAAATAAGTAAATCAAATATTAAGATTAAAATAGTTATTAGTTCAAAGTTTATCTTAGAAACTCTAGCTTTATTAGATATTGGCGTAAATCTTAATTGTATACGAGAAGGATTAGTTCCTATACGATAGTGTGAAAAAATAATTGAAAGATTATATAGAGAAAATCAATTCAGATTAAAAATTAACTACAACATATCTAATGCTCCTGTTTATGATGGTAACATTTATTTTCAAGCAATTGAAGGATTATACGAAGCGAATCAATCAAGACCAAAAATTAGTTATAAAATATCTAATGCCCATGTTTATAAAGATAATATTTGATTTAAAACGACATTTATTTTAGTAAGGGATACGCAACAAGCAATAATCTTAGGATTGCCGTTTTAAGTTATGATTTCCCCTATTACAACCGATAGAGGAGAGTTCAAATTATAATTGATGGTCTAGAGTTAAAATTTAATGTCGTAAAATCATGGAAAGAAAAAGTGAACAGATTCAAGGTTTAGGAATTAATAAATCTATTAATCTAATCAATCAAAAAAGAAAAAAAAGACATATAGAATTCTTATATGAAGAGATTAATTATATGGGGATTGACAAACAACTAAAAGATCCTAGTTAGTAGAGTTCAAAACTTTCACAATAAATAAGAAAATAAAGTTTGTAGTATCATCTCCAATACTTTTTAGAATTTGGTCCCGGGGGATTCTTAAGTAAAATTTAAACAGCCAAGAGTTTGTAGTTAGATATCCTTCGGAAGCTTGGGGAGGACCTCAATTAGTTAATTTTACAATTAAAGGAATTTTATTCTCCCCACATGCTTCCGCTAGTTTTCCTGTGAGCTCATGTGAAACCTGAATTGAAAATTTTAATAACGAAGATCGGAAGAATGTGAAAATACATATGATAGTGCCAATTTTCATTTAATTAATGACTAAATAAACTAATTATTTAAGATGATGATCAACTTTATAGCCGGGCGTGGCATTCCGCTTGCACTGGTCGCGAAGAAAACCACCGTAAAAAACTTTTGAAGCATTGCACTAATCTCACCCTATACAAAATACATCTTTAACGGCCACTATAACAATAATTTCAAATTTGTAAATTACAGGAGCAATGCCACTCGTCTTCCACTAACCCCACTCAAAATTTTAAAACTCGTAATTTTTGGTAGGCGTTCCACATTTTTTCCAGTGCTCGTCATAATTATTGTGGAACCAAGCAAAAATTATAAGAGCTTCAAAAATTTGGGAGAGATTAATGGGAAATGAATAGCATTTGTCACATTAGAGTCTAACAGCCACTATATTATGCTCACATGCTATTTAAAAAAAAAATTACTTATTTAAAAAAAAAGACATTACTCAAATGCAGGTATTATTCAAATTTTAGGCAACTTTGATTCATGATTAGGCTAGAGATAAGCTAAGTTCAAATTTCAGTGCTTATACAGTCATCTGAGATGTGGGTGAGTCAGATCTAAACAATCATATGCCCTTACCGGAGAATAGTCGATACTTAAAGGGGTGCCAAAAACCCTTATTTGCTTCGCAGAAAGGGAAAAAAGCCACTTTCTTTTGAACCAACACATCCCCTCCACCGGCCAATTAAAATTAGAAAGGATGGTAAGACAACACCTTCAAGAAAAACACTGAAGCTAAATAAGTTTTTCTTTTCTCTTTTTTACTAGAGCGGTTAAAAAATAGTAATTAAACAAAAGAGAAACAAAAAAGAAAAAGTAAATGCAACTGTGAGAACGGTTCTAAAAGAGCTTGAGAGTGTGACATATGGGTCATAAAACTTATTAAGAAAAAAAAAAAAATCCTCAGTGGGGAAAACTTAAAAGGAAAAAAATGAAGTGAGGCAAAAGAGTGTTTAGAAGGACACCTATACCGCATTGATACGCCACATATACAAAACCAATAAACTCAAAGAGGAGACCCTTACCGCCTACAATAATATAAGCCAAACACTTGAGATTTAATAATTTGGGTCAGATTAGTGCGGGATGGATAGCATTTTTCATATAAAGGCTACTATAATATGGCTGCTATGCTGATTCTTCTTCTAAAAGAAAAATACTTAACACAGTCGCAAGTGCAAGTACTATCCCTATTTTAGGCAATGCTTGTTCATAATCAACCTCCTTTTGAAGTAGCACATTCCCTCCCGGCCGATTAAAATTAGAAAAGATCATAAAACAACTTTTTCAAGAACAGCTACATGCACTCTGTTGGCCGGCAGAATCATATGGGATTTTAACCTCCCTAGATATTTATGAATTTTCTAGATTATGGGGTGGCGGGAAGTTAGCAATGCAATCGTACATGTCATGAATAAAATATTTTTTAGGAATTGTGCCATTAGTGAACGAACCCAAACTCTTTATTTTCTTAGGGTATCTAAAGCACTCTAAACATACTTATAGTTTGGTTTGTTCTTCTAAAATAGAAGAAAGTCCTCCATACTAAACATTTGATTCTTGTTTTTTCTCTGTCTTCCTCCTGAAAATCTCAACCTCCAACGTAGGGATACCAGCAATTACGCCATTATACACCTCAGCAGTCGGCACCATCTCAGTTACAAACCCAAAGAAACAACTCAGAAACCCTAGAGAAGGCAAAGCCTATATATATACTATATAGTCAAGAGCATTTAATGAGCCATCATTCCACGTCTACCATTCTAAGAATCTATGGGCATAATTATTTTGTGTCCAGATTTAATTTGGTTTCCTTTTAACAAGGAAGATTTATGCAGCCCAAAAGCCAATATGAAAAGGAAATGAATTCACAGAAAAGTTATTATTCCTTATTGATAAGCTCATATTGGCCAAGGTCTCTCTATCTATGATCTTTCTCTCCCCTATATCGTTTAAAATAATTATTGCCCCGTCTCGGCAAATAAAAAATATCCATCCATATAGCACCAAATCTCCTCTATATTTACATCTTTCCAAGACGGCTTCGCAGCATTTTGTAGGATTTGCTAACAATTAGTATGGAGTAGATATGAATCCTGTGTAACATCATTAAAGCAAAAATAACTATGAGTATAATATCATATAATTAAAGGTAATAAGATTTTTCCCGCAAAGTAGGGGAAAAAGAATGACTTTTTCCCCGGGCTTGCTTTCAAACTTATTCCCGGTGATTTGAAAATTTGTACATAATCTCTTATGATTTTAATGAATTTGGAAAAGTTTTCATTTCCATCATATCTAAATATTTGTTCTTCCCCAAAATGTTTAGAGTATTTAATAGGAAAAAGGAGACTTCAATTTCCCCAACTACCCCAAAAATTAACTTCTTAACCTCCGTCATCATAGTTCTCAAAAAAAAAAAAAAAAGATTTCTACAATTCTTACGCCATAAAAAATATATATTTATTATAGCAAAGAAAGAGAAATATATGCACCTGTACTTTTAACAAAACACTAACCTAGACGCTTATAATATTCACATACTCCTTATTTATAGTCATCCTGATTAGTTGGGTTTATAAATATATAACCTCCATAGATTTTTTTTAACAAGGAAGAGGAAGCATAAAAACATTCATTTACTTCGGTACAGCTATGATGAAAGTTAACGAATTAATTTATAGGTAGTTTGGAAAATTAAAGTATATTATTTTCCCTATTAAACACTCAAAAAAAATTATGAACGAACAAACAGTTGGATTTGAAGGAAAAGTTAACTTTTTCTAGCCCACTGAAACCACTTGGATGTCATATCAAACCATAGGGGGTTTAGTGCAATTCCCAAAATATTTCTCACAATGTAGTTTATAATGGTATATTCGTAATCTTTTTCATGTAAAAGAGTTCCTAAGTATGCACGTTGTTTTGTTAAATTACTCTTAAATGAATGGGTGTTAATTTTAGTAAAATGATATAGTTTTGGGACTTGGAACTCCAATCTCATTAAATAGTTGCCTTTTATTTTATTTTAGAACAAGTTACGTGGAATGTTGAATGAAGTTTATTTTGGAAATAAGATTGAAACTAATCATTTGTTTTGTTCATGGAACATAATGGAATAGGTATTTCATAGAAATAGAACATGATCTATAAGACGAGCATGTGAGGAATAGTTATTTTGAAGCCACATTGTAATAAATAAGTAGCAACTATTATGTATCATAGGCTCGTTTTGTTCGAGAAACCTATTTGGAATTTACTCGGAAATGTAACATTTCAGTATTTGATTCGGCTATGGAATGTTAGATTTCAAAAAATGAGGGGCTTAAGATTCCCAATGGAAAATGAACCATAATAAAAGGAACATTGGGCTAAACTGTGTGGCCAAAATAAAAGATTTTTTTATTATAATCTTAACTATCATGTTATTTATTTGATGAATAGTGCTCAAATGTGATTAATAGTGTTATGTTAGTTTTTCGTTTAATTTTTTGAACCATTTTGTGTTCTGATCCTTAGGGTTTGAGGTTACTAATTATAAAAATTAACAATAACATAAAAAGGCATAACTGGAAACCTAGTATAAGAATATCACATTCCAAGAACTCATGCTATACGAACCAAATATCATAATGTAATATTCCTAGAATCCCGTTAATTACACCAAATACAGGAATGTTACATTGCTATCATTGCATTCCCTGACATTACGTTCTAGGTCCGTTTGGCTTGCAGAATCTCACTTTCACTTTGGATCACATTCCTCGGGAATGTAATGCTTGGGAATGCAACGCCAGAAATGTGACATTCTTCCATTTGGTATACTTAGTTGAATTCCCCGAAATATGATATTATTATGTTTGTTATAAATAATTAAATTTCAAGAAAGCTATGTTATGAATGCTATATTTATTTAGTACCAATATTGTTATTATTTTCACTATTATTAATGTTATTGTAGGTTATATGAGCGCTGTATTAAATGATCAAAGAATTTCATCATCAGGCCCTTAAACTTCAAATAAATTTATCAATTTCAATTCGATCCTTAAATTTTGAGAAAGCCTAGTCCCTTAATTTTCAGTTTGGTTCTTTAAATTTTGAATTTTTTTTAGTTTAAATCCTAAAATTTTAAACCTTTCAATTTAATTCTTAAAATGTCAAATTTCATCCGTCGAGTCATGAAAAATCCTCGATGCAAAAATTCCTAGTCAAATAATAAAATTTATAAATTCAAAATTTGTAAATACAAGAATTTTAAATGCAATCATTTGACAAATGCTTGGTACTACTAAAAATATCCTATCCAAACACACCCGTGGAGATTGGAAGAAAATAATCAAATCTATACACCGGGCAAACATCCTCGCACGAACAGTCATCAAATTGTACGGGATGATAATGAACAATACAGTGGGAAAGATTAAAATTATACAATGTAGGGAAAAGAAGCAACATTCTATTTGTCAAAAAATAAAAAATAAAGAAGCCACATTCCTGTCAGAGCCATCGTATGTACCATTGGGGTTGGCGTGAGTTGATCGCGATGATATAGATTCATACCTGAACAGTTTCATGAGTTTTGCATATGTAATATTTATATTTTCCCCCACAATTGCACATCCAGAATTAGCGGAGTGAACTTCGATTTTGTCTTAGTTCGGTAAAAATGCAGTGTGGGAGTACTGAGGAAGCCATAGAAGTAAAATTTCTGATAAGTAATATTACATGTACAATTTTCACATATAGGTAAGAATAATATTATGCACCCAAAAAATTTCAGAATAAAATCACTAAGGGATTATATGACACAAATTTAGTGAAAGGGATTTTAGCAAATGATAATTTGTGATCTCATAAATTTTTAATACATTAACCTTTTATGATTTTAACATAAAATTCTTTGTATCTGTATCATTGTTCTATTACCTTTTAAAAAATAAGTACACCGACCTTTTACTGCAAAGGATATACTATTAAAACTTTTAACCTTATGCGATTATGAATAAGGAAGCCAAATGCAGTTACCAACCATTTCAATGCACTCAAGTTTTTAAATTCTTAGAAGGATCATGATCCTTCGATTTGAATCCATTTGTCAAATAACATCTAACATTGCGTTCAAAAAGTCAGTATAACGCGCATAGAAACCTCATTCGTATTTGAGGAAAATTTTGTGTGAAACCAGAATTTTTCCACATAGGCATCATGGGCCCCGCAATGACTAGATGTACAGATGTTGTGGACTCCAAAAAGGCTGCCTGGGACGTGTGTATGCTTGCCGTCAATTTTTCCCTCGACTATGCTAACTCTCTGATTTCTTCTATCCAGTGTTTTCAGTATATCACAGATGAAAAACTATAATTTAATAAACAGAAAGGAATTCTACAAAAGAACAGAAAATTGACAAAGTTAATTCACACTCCGATGCATCACAGGTTGTGTCGTCAATCAGCTCAAGAGTTACCTCCTTCAGTTTCCTGAACTTCTCTGTTCATGAAACATGAATCAGCAGGGGGTTTTGATGTATGTCTCATCAGATTCAAGCATCTTTCCATCAGTGGGTGCCATGGAAGGGATGCCATTAACTATCTATCAGGCAGGTTAGCAAGAGGAAATATTATGAAAATCGATCTGCGGAAAGGAATAAATCTAAACCATTAGCACGGACTTAAGAAGTGACACGATCTCAAACAATAAAAATAATATTCTGCCAATATGACTCTTACACAAGCCATGATTTATAAAAAAATTTGGTCAACACAGTGAGAGACTAAGAAGAAAGCCTGTATGTATGCTATCACTTTTGTGCATAGAGAGAGCTTATTATCATTGTTATGGTATCACTTTTATTATTTGTTGGACTCGGTACACGCTTAAAAAATAATGTGCAGAGAGAACTTATTAGTCGCCGGACTCAGTAAATGCATACCACAGTTTTCATAAGAGAGATCAATTTATGAAGTGACCTTTGAACATTAAGCAGGAAAGGGGGCAGTTTTAAGATGAACTGAAGTAACTTTGAGTATGGTTGTGAAAGGATAGCCATTCACACAAGGTTGGCACCGTACATAGAGGACAAAGACTTGTGGGCAATTTGATGAAAAGAAAAAGGGGGAAGAGAAAAATATCTAGGTAAAACTCTGAATTGCTAAACTCAAACAGCTCTCGGCGATAGCCGAAAATAAGAATCATAGAACCAGGGTTCAATCAAAAAAGTTGGTCAAGACAATGAGAGGCTAAGAAGAAGTCCTGTTATGCAGAGAACATAGAGTTAGCTGGACTCAGTAAATGCATGAAAGGTAATGTGCCGCATAAAAGAAAACAAAGTAAAAATCTTCTAAGTGAAGAGATTGCATTTTCAGTAAATCACACATGAAAAATCATAATTTAATAAACAGAAAGGGATCATCAGGATAATACAACAATGTTAGAAAGCAAAACCAAAAAAGAGAACAGAAAATTCACGAAGGTAATGTACTCTCTGAAGCATCACTGTTAATGTGTCATTAATCAGCTCTCGTGTTACCTCCTTGAGCTTCCTGGTCTTCCTTGTTCATGAAACATGAATCAGCAGGTTGTTTTGATGTATGTCTCATCAGATTCAAACATCTTTCCATCTCTAGATACCAAGGAAGGGATCCCATCGACTATCTATCAGATAGATGAGCAGGAGGGAAAATTATGAAAATCGACAGAATAAATCTAAATCACTATTAGCACGGACTTCGGAAACGATAATTTCAAACAAATGAAATTAAATTCTTGCAATAACTTTTACGCAAGCCATGACATATAAAAGAGAACACTACGGAGTTGAATAATGCTACTCACTAAATTGCTAATATCGGTTAATTGTGTAGCCAAAAAAAAAAAAGAAAAGGATTTTCATGAAGTTCAAACTCGAGAACCTTTAGGCTGATAAGCCTGCCTCATTCCTCACATACCCTGAATATCATTACGTACTAGTAATTAGTTAGAGCCATGAGAAACAACCGGGGCCTTTAAATGGGGGGAGCTTATGTTATTGCTGGTAAAAGTGCGAACCTGAGGGTTTGTTTGGTGAGTGGGCAAACCCGAATCTCAGAAGCGCTCCGCTGATTCTCACCATTTCAGCTGTAAAACTTTCTCCCTCGTGCTGTGTGTGACAGAAGAGAAGCCGATTTGTTTGCCGGGAAGGGGCGGATAAAATTAATTAACACACTTCTCCTCCCGTGTTTTAGTTATATCCTAATTCCAGCGGATTAGGCCGTGATACGTAGCAGTAGGATACGGGATTAAGTATTTCCCGTGCCGCCTTAGCATGGTTGCCAAACGCGGCACGAACTATGGGAAAAGTTTAAAACTTGTTTCAACGTTTAGGCAGGCCGTACAGGATAGGGTAATTTATACAATACGGTGGGATGAGAACATGATTGTATAAGGGCTAATAAGTTGTTTAATCTATCCCTGGTTTGGTACACAAGAGGATAAGTAACAGGGTAATACATGCAACACTATAAAGCGTTTGACAGGAACAAAAAAATTTCAGGTTGGACAAGAAGACATATTAATGTATTAAAGAAATATATATATAGGAAAATACATAAATTGAAAATAATATTTAGTAATAAAGAACAATAGTATTTGAAACCAATCACACCCACCAAACCCCGTAAACAATTTATCCAATCCGTCCGTAACAGGTCCGTGCCCCTCCTCTTCCATGCAGGTTTTTGTGTTTTTTTTTTTTTTTTTATAAAAAAAGTCATAAATGAGGGAAAAATGAAAAAGCGCATAATTGTTTTTGTTTGATCTGCTGATTTAGCGTGCAGGAACAGTACCATCATTTCTCGTTCACCACCTATTGGCCAATCAGAAATAAAATTATATTCCGATTATATTGTCCAACCAAAAGTAAATAAATAAATGAAAAAAAAAATCAAAAGCTATTCTTAATCTTGGTGAGCAATGATAATTAAGTAATCACTCCCTTCAAAAATAAAATCTATAATTAATTAATAAGGCTGCCAGAAAATCACCGTAGTTGATTTCTCTTACGCATATCGACCTAAACGCAGTACTACACTACGCATGCATGACAAGGATATATCAAAGAAAACCGCAAATAAAATTCCACCACTTGAGCAGCTACTACACAATCACAAACATGGGGTACACACACTAATGCACTCAAATGTACCTGCAAAATTTGGAAGTAAAAAGAGACTTCCAAGGATAAAATTTATGAATCATTAAGATTCAGGTAGTTCAAATTTACTGAATGAATCCAATATCACACCATCTAGAGTGACACATTAGGTAACTCACCGATTATGTGATAATAAAAACACTTCTTCTATTTTAACGAGAGTGTCGTGATATAAAGTTATGAACATTGGCATCCCTCTAAATTTTCATATGTTCTTTTATTTTTTTTTCATTTTTTCAAAGAAATGTGTTTTTCATTTGTACAGCTATGCATGTTCAAAAAAGTTCCTCATGATGTCATAGAAAAGCATCGAAAAGTCATAGAGATAAAAGTTATCAGAGGGCTGAACCATATCCTCAATTACTTATCCAATAATAATCTTATAATGCTGAGAACTTGGGATCTCAAGCTTGTCTAATTGTTACTCAACCAGATTCAGACTATTGCATCCATTAGATAACTAGATAATAATTAATATATCTAATTTTGTTTTCCTTTTGCAATGTTATGGACGTAAAATTGAAAATTTATAATCGTATTTGTGTTAAAAGTGATGAGATGAAGGCGGAACATGAGTACAAATATTGCGACCTGTAGAGAATTTTAGTCCTCAGAGACAAAGTTTCAATGTTCTATAAGTGGGCCCCAGTGCAGATCTTCATTCCACTGATTCTGTCAGAAGGTAATAATGAATGCACAGTAAGAATAATCATTTCAACTCAAAGCTGACTAGTTATAACTAACCCTCAAGTACGCTTGTCTGGCCATTGAAATTTATTAAAAATGAATAATTTTACAAACATAAAAAATTTTACAATAAAACTAAAAAAAATTACTACATTTCTCCGCAGCATTAACAAGCTCTTTTTCACTCTCTTTCTCTCTCCCCCATCCTCTTCTTTAGCTTCAGCTTCCTTTCTTTTCTTTTTTCATTCCTCTTGTGCTATTCGTCTCCTTTAACCCTGCCATTTTTTCGTTTCCTGTTGAATCTCCATTCACCATCGATGTGGAGGAAGCATGGAGAGTCAAGCAAGGTAGTGAATGATTCGTTATACCACTTCAAAGTAAAATGATTTTTTATTTAATCGAAAAATTATTCATTTGCTTTCACTTATTAAATTTCAGAGACGTGATAAAGGGAAGCATATTTTGTTGCATCAGGTAATTCATTATAACTATCCTTCATATATATTGATCAAGTTATTATTTTTTTCAAATACATGCAATCATTGGTTAGAAGGAAAAAAGGAAAACAAACTGTATACAACTTCATGATCCCAATGGCTGAGCTTTTTTTTCCTTTTTTTTTTTCGGGGCAAATAATCTAAATGGCTGAGTGGATGACGAAATAGAGGAAATTTAGCTATAAAATGTAGCACGTTAGAGTCATCTAGGGCTTGAATCAGCCGATTTTTTACGCTTTCTATGAAAAATCGAAAATCGATCGACCAACCACCTTTGAAGGGAGGAAAAAATCATTTTTTTTTGTTCAGTTGAACACCCCTACTAGTTACCTTATATTTTCTTGTAGTGAAATCATATCCATTTGATCTAGGAGCTCGCCTTCTGATAATCCAACGATGATCTAGAATGTCCTCCACATGAAGTACTTTTAGCATGTTTAGTTCTTGACCAGGATGTTGCACATGCTAGTTCATGATTACTGCTATTATAAGTATTTAATTTCATGAACCTGGCGAACGGTGTACATTTTGCTTGTGCCGTGACAAGTCTAACTCGATTCTTGTTGTTCGCTGTCAAAAACTCTCACCGTGGAAGTCCTTCACTGAATTATTTACTCAGTAACGACGATCACAGCGCCATCCCGCATTAATTTTCTTGCTATGAATTCATATAAATTAGTTTTGATTGTAGGATGGTTACGAGGGCTATGCGATTGACCACAGGGGTCGGCTAGTAAGCGAAATTGGAAATCAAGGGAATGGTGTGCATCTTATAAATATTATTCATTTAAGTTAATTATTCATTTAAATATGTACTGATAGATATATTTTTTCCTATGCCAGCTCGTGTTTGCTGGGCCTATGCGGTACATGCTACGATGGAAGCCAGTCATAATATCAAAATGACGAACAGCGCTCTCTATAAAGAACTATCTGTTCGTGAACTCTTGAGCCAATTCTCGAATGAAAAGCAAGAGTTGATCAAGATTTTGAAATGGATCAAGAAAGACGGCTTGAGAATAGCATCAAATGATCACTATCACAAGAAAAATGTAAGAACTTGAACTTTTCTAGGATATGAGGAGTTAAAATAACAAGTTATTTTAATGCTGCAGTAAATGTTTCTTCTAAAATAGCTTGACGGTCAAATTACACGATGATAGATTAAAATAACTAGGTAGTCCAACATATTACTGTACTTTTGATTTTTGTGACAAAACCATCAACTTGTTTTTCATTTTGTCTTGTCATTAGGTTTCACAGGCCGTAAAAATATCAGGTTTTCAAATAGTCGATTCAGTAAATGAAATTGAACTTCTGGGAATTGTGACGTTAAAGCCAGTGATTGGGGTTATTATTGCGACAAAGGAATTCAATTTCCTCACGAAAGAGGTGATGTTCTAATTATTTAGTTATATATTTCTTTAGAATATAAGATTTATATGTGCCCCGTAAGATCAAATTAATTAATAAATCATCTTTTTCTCCTGAAAGAACAATATGTACCGGCAACCTAGTGATTTGAAAGGAGAAAAACACGCAGTGGTGATAATGGGCTATGGAACCGAGACTGATGGCACCAACTTTTGGCGGATCAGAAATTCATATGGAACGCAATGGGGTGACAATGGTTACGCAAAAGTTATTAGGAGCTCGAGTAACAATGGTGCTAGTTCCCTTTTCACACAAATAGCTTACGTGGAGGTAAAGCCAATAATGAAGTGTTTAAATTATTCAACTTGTTGATCAGGAGCTTAAAATTCTTTTTAACGCACAGTTTGAGATTGTTCCCCGCATTGATTGTGAATTCTTTTACCGTACAGGTTGACGTTGGGAAGTAATGGAGTTGATCGCAATGATATAGATTCATACCTGAACATTTACACGAACTGGTAAGACCCCTTATGACAAGGGTTAACGGTAGTAACTTTTTTAGACCTCATTTGTTGCAAGCTAAGTAATTTAGTTTCTGTCTGGTATGTACGAATCTTAAGGCTCCGTTCGATGAGCTGGGACTTATTTAGTTTGGCACTTCTTTAGTTTGGTACTTAAAGTAAACTCTAAAGGCTCCGTTTGATGAGTCGGTACTTATTTAGTTGCTCTTTGGTAGTTACCGTACAACTTTAGACCTCATCTGCACTATATTTCGGTTTCATGAGTTGTGCACATGTAATATTTATATTTCCCCTCACAATTGCACACCGGAAATTAGAGGAGTGAACTTCGATTCTGTCTTGGTTCGCTAAAAATGCAGCGGGGGACTACTAAGGGAGCCATAGGAGTAAAATTTCTGACAAGTAATATTACATGTACAATTTTCACATCTAGGTAAGAATAATTCTATGCACACAAAAAATTTCAGAATAAAATCACAAAGAGGTTATATGACACAAAGTTAGTGAAAGGGATTTTAGCAAATAATAATTTGTGATCTCTTAAATTTTCAATACATTAACCTTTTATGATTTTAACATAAAATTCTTTGTATCTGTAACATTGTTTTATTACCTTTTCAAAAATAAGTACACCGACCTTTTACTGCAAAGGATATACCATTAAAACTTTTAACCTTATGTGATCATGAATAAGGAAGCCAAATGCAGTTACCAACCCTTTTAATACACTCAAGTTTTTAAATTCTTAGGAGGATCATGATCCTTCGATTCGAATCCATCTGTCGAATAACATCTAACATTGCTTTCAAAAAATCAGTATAAGGCGCACAAAAACCTCATTTGTATTTGAGAAAAATTTTGCGTGGAACCAGAATTTTGCCACATAGGCATCATGGGCCCCGCAATGACTGGATGTAATGATTTGTGGACCCCAAAAAGGCTGCCTTTGACGTCTGTATGCTCACCGTCAATTTTTCCGTACGGCGATGCTAACTCTCTGATTTTTTCTCTCCAGTCTTTTTAGCATTTTTCACGACAAATAATACAAAATAAATACAGAAGAGGTCATCGAAGAAGCTAAACTCCATCTGTCTTAACACTAGAGGCGGCAAATGGTGGGCCTTAAGTGGGTCACGAACATTAAAAGACAAACTTGAATAATATAATTATTATATGAGTTAAAATGAGCATAAGTGAATAGGCCTAAATTTCAAATAAATTAGGTTCTAGATTTTCCTAATCAAATACTAAACACACAAAAATGGCACAGTTGGACTTAGGCATCATAAATGGAGATCCAAATCAGTGCATACACTACTTTTTTGCTTTCTAATCGAATACTTCCAATTCAGAATTTGGGATCGGATGAGTCGTATTTAAAATGTCTATTTATAAAATTAGAAGAAACTAAATTATAAATTATCAATCCCACATTTTAAGTTAGTTTAGAATGTTGATTATGCAAATTTTAAAAGCAAAAAAGGGAGAATTTCAATAATTCTTGATAACTAAGATAATTACGATAGTGCAAATTACAATAAATACCCTCCATTTTCCGCTTTTTTTTTTATTTGAAAAAACTCGCCTTCATCAAATTGTTCACCCCATGTGCATGGAATCCGCAGAGGTCGACAAGAACAATATATCAATATTGATAACACGTTTTCGTTTTCACACCACCCCAACTAGTGCTGTTTTCACAAGCCTTTGAGGTACTTATATTGACTCACAAATATCATGTTTTTCTTTTTTTTACTTAAATATTAATTGATTTATGAAAATATATATATAAAACCAATTTACGCCAGCAAAGCGAACCATAATAGCCAATTTGACCTCATTATATAACTTGGCATGCATTCTAATTTCCATTCACCTGTATTGACCCATGAAACAATTTTAACTTGCTTTGCCAATCCAACTGTGACTTCTACGTACGTAGTATTTATAGATATAGATATAATGCAAGAAAAATCTTTGAAAAATTTAAAGGGAAAGATCGACAAGTCACTAGTCAAGATTTATAATATCAAATAAGTGATATTAAAACAAAAATAAAAGGATTACGAAAAGATTATTAAAAAAATTAGAAATGAAAATTCAGAAATATTGAAAATGATTGAATTATGAGTAAACCAAGAAATCTCAAAACATAAAGAACAATCACCCGATCAAGAGATAGAAAATAGTAATTACAAAACTTTACAAGTTATATTTCTAGAGTTCAAATAAGTAAATCATATATTGAGATTAAAATAGTTATCAATTGGAAGTTTATCTTAGAAACTATAGCTTTATTAGATATTGGCGTAAATCTTAATTGTATACGAGAAGGATTAGTTCCTACACGATAGTATGAAAAATAACTGAAGATTATATAGAGAAAATCAATTCAGATTAAAAATTAACTACAACATATCCAATGCTCCTGTTTATGATGGTAATATTTGTTTTAAAGCAATTGAAGGATTATATGAAGCGAATCAATCAAGATCAAAAATTAATTATAAAATATCTAATGCCCATGTTTATAAAGGTAATATTTAATTTAAAACGGCATTTATTTTAGTGAGGGACAAGCAACAATCAATAATCTTAGGATTGCCGTTTTTAGTTATGATTTCCCCTATCACAACCAATAGAGGAGAGTGTAAATCATAATTGACGGTCTAGAGTAAAATTTAATTTTTTAAAATCAAGGAAAGAAAAAGTGATAGAACAGATTCAAGATTTAGGAATTAGTAAATCTATTAATCTAATCAATCAAAAAAGAAAAAAAAAACTTATAGAATTCTTATCTGAAGAGATTAATTATACGAGGATTAACGAACAACTAAAAGACCCTATGATAGTAGAGTTGAAAACTTTCACAATAAATAAGAAAATGAAGTTTGTAGCACCATCTCCAATACATTTTAGAATTTGGTCCGGGGGGATTCTTAAGTAAAATTTAAACTGCCAAGAGTTTGTAGTTAGATATCCTTGGGGAGCTTGGGGAGGACCTCAATTAGTTAATTTTACAGTTAAAGGAATTTTATTCTTCCCACACACTTGGGCTGGTTTTCTGTGAGCTCATGTGAGACCTGAATTAAAAAATTTTAATAATGTAAAAATACATATGACAGTATCAATTTTCATTTAATTAATAACTACGTACACCAATTATCTAAGATGATGATAAACGTTATAAACTTTTAAGGGCATGAATGCAGCATCAACCATATATATATATATATATATATATATATAATAAGCGAATTTAAGCTGCCCACAAGGGCCGGGAGTGGCATTCCGCATGCACTGGTCGCAAAGAAAACCACCGTAAAAAACTTTTGAAGCATTGCACTAATCTCACCCTATACAAAATATATCTTTAACAGCCACTATAACAATAATTTCAATTTTGTAAATTAGAACTTTTGAACCTAAATTACAGGAGCAATGCCACTCGTCTTCCACTAACCCTACTCAAAATTTTAAAACTCTCGTAATTTTTGGTAGGCTTTCCACATTTTTTTCAGTCCTCGTCATAATTATTGTGGAACTTAGCAAAAATTATAAGAGCTTCAAAAATTTAGGAGAGATTAGTGGGAAACGAATAGCATTTATCACATTAGAGTCTAACAGCCACTATATTATGCTCACATGCTATTTAAAAAAAAATTCTTATTTAAAAAAAAACACATTACTCGTATTATCCAAATTTTAGGCAACTTTGATTCTTGATTAGCCTAGAGATAGGCTAAGTTCAAATTTTAGTACTCGTATGATCATCTGAGATGTGGGTG
Source organism: Santalum album (assembly GCA_034195605.1). NCBI lineage: Eukaryota > Viridiplantae > Streptophyta > Magnoliopsida > Santalales > Santalaceae > Santalum > Santalum album. The sequence continues at coordinate 17,196,068 of CM067261.1, read as the reverse complement.
AGTCAGATTTAAACAATCATAGTTGGTGCTTAATGGGGTGCTGGAAACCCTAATTTACTTACCAAAAAGGTAAAAAAGCCACTTCCTTTTGAACCAGCACATCCCCTCCACCGGACAATTAAAATTAGAAGGGATGGTAAGACAACACCTTCAAGAGAAGCACTGAAGCTAAATAAGTTTTTCTTTTCTTTTTTTACCAGAGCGGTTAAAAAACAGTAATTAAACAAAAAAGAAACAAAAATGAAAAAGTAAATGCAACTGTGAGAACGGTTCCAAAAAAGCTAGAGTGTGACATATGGGTCATAAAACTTATTAAGAAAATAAAAATAACCTTAGTGGGGAAAACTTAAAAGGAAAAAAATGAAGTGAGGCAAAAGAGTGTTTAGAAGAACGCCTATACCTCATGATACGCTACATATACAAAACCAATAAACTCAAAGAGGAGACCCTTACCACCTACAACAATATAAGTCAAACAATTGAGATTTAATAATTTGGGTCAGATTAGTGCGGGATGGATAGCATTTTTCAAATAAAGGCTACTATAATATGGCTGCTATGCTGATTCTTCTTCTAAAAGAAAAAAACTTAACACGTTGCAAGTGCAGGTGCTATCGCTATTTTAGGCAATGCTTGTTCATAATCAACCTCCTTTCGAAGTAGCACATCCCTTCCCGGCCGATTAAAATTAGAAAAGATCATAAAACAACTTCAAGAACAGCTGCATGCACTCTGTTGGCTGGCAGAATCATATGGGATTTTAAGCTCCCGTGATACTTATGAATTTTCCAGATTATGGAGTGGCGGGAGATTAGCGATGCAATCGTACATGTCATGAGTAAAATATTTTTTACGATGGAAAGGAATTGTGTTATAAGCGAACGAACCCAAACTCTTTATTTTCTTAGGATATGCCGAGCACCCTTAACGTACTTATCGTTTGGTTTGTTCTTCTAAAATAGAAGAAAGTCCTCCATACTAAACATTTGATTTTTGTTTTTTCTCCGTCTTCCTCCTGAAAATCTCAACCTCCAAAGGGATACCAGCAGTTACGCCATTATACACCTTAGCTTGATAAGTTGCAGAGTGCCCAAGGGAATCTTTGGCAAGAAATGTTATGTAATGACCATAACCCGCTTCATTGGCCTTCAAGATCTCCACGAGTTCTATCCTCTTATCCAGACACTACACCCGCAAAACAATAAACTGGATAAGAAAACTAAAGTAATCAGGTTAATCAGCTCCTGCTTCGGAATTACAAAGGGAGGAGGTACAAAATTGGACCTTATGGCGATTGTAATCGTCAATGGCGAAGAGGGTGGAATTTTTAACATCTTCAATGGTACTGCTATCGCAATCATTGAAATCAGTCGGATCAATAACACAAAACCTGAGAAGCTTGGACAAGGGGGCAGGGCCAACGTCGAAACCCTAATTACACGAAAAAAAGACAGAAAAAATGAAAAGAACAACTGATAACGTATCATCATTTTATTTGGAAAATGGAACACTTCAGGAATGAAAAAGAAGAAGGCTAAGAGGAATTATTACGTCGCTCTCTTTTCTCTGCTTTCGGTAGTTGTGCCATTCTTCCCTGTTTTGGGCGTCGAAGTAGTCGCTAGAGTCACTCTCTAGACTCTCAAACTTGTCGTTGTCGTCCTCAAAAGTCAGATTTTTTAGAGCTGATTCCGTCGCCTCAGCAGTCGGCACCATCTCAGTTACAAACGCAAAGAAACAACTCAGAAACCCTAGAGAAGGCAAAGCCTATATGTATACTATATAGTCATGAGCATTTAATGAGCCATCATTCCACGTCTACCATTCTAAGAATCTATGGGCATAATTATTTTGTGTCCAGATTTAATTTGGTTTCCTTTTAACAAAGAAGATTTATGAAGCCCAAAAGCCAATATGAAAAGGAAATGAATTCACAGAAAAGTTATTATTCCTTATTGATAAGCTCATATTGGCCAAGGTCTCTATCTATGATCTTTCTCTCCCCTATATCGTTTAAAATAATTATTGCCCCGTCTCGGCAAATAAAAAATATCCATCCATATGGCACCAAATCTCCTCTATATTTACATCTTTCCAAGACGGCTTCGCAGCATTTTGGTAGGATTTGCTAACAATTAGTATGGGCTAGATATGAATCTTGTGTAACATCGTGAAAGCAAAAATAATTATGAGTATAATATCATATAATTAAGGTAATAAGATTTTGCCCTCAAAGTAGGGGAGAAAGAATGACTTTTTCCCTGGGCCTTGCTTTCAAAATTATTCCCTATGATTTGAAAATTAACACATAATCTCCCATGGTTTTAATGGATTTAGAAAAGTTTTCATTTCCATCGAATCTAAATATTTGTTCTTCCTCAAAATTTTTAGAGTATTTAATAGGAAAAAGGAGACTTTAATTTCTCCAACTACCTCAAAAATTAACTTCTTAACCTCCGTCATCGTCGTTCTCAAAAAAATAGATTTTTACAATTCTTTATGCCATGAAAAATATATATTTATTATAGCAAGGAAAGAGAAATATATGCACTAGTACTTTTACAAAAAAACTAAGCTAGACACTTATAATATTCGTATATTCCTTGTTTATAGTTATCCTGATTAGCTAGGTTTATAAATATATAACCTCGGTAGAATTTTTTTAACAAAGTAAAGGAAGTATAAAAATATTCATTTATTTGGGTACAGCTATGATAAAGAATAATGAATTAATTTATAGGTAGTTTGGAAAATTAAAGTATATTATTTTCCCTATTAAATACTCAAAAAGATTTGTGAAAGAACAAACTATTGAATTTGAAGGAAAAGTTAACTTTTTCAAGCCCACTAAAACCAATTGAAGGTCATATCAAACCACAGGGGGTTTAGTGCAATTCCCCCAAAATATTTCTCACAGTGTATTTATAATGGCATATTAGTAATCTTTTACATGGAAAAGAGTTCCTAAGTATGCACATTGTTTTGTTAAAATATTCTTAAATGAATGGGCGTCAATTTTAGCAAAATGATATAGTTTTGGGACTTAGACAACTCCAATCTCATTAAATAGTTGCCTTTTATTTTATTTTAGAACAAGTTACGTGGAATGTTGAATGAAGTTTATTTTGGAAATAAGATTGAAACTAATCATTAGTTTGGTTCATGGAACATAATGGAATAGGTATTTCATAGAAATAGAACATGATCTATAAGACGAGTATGTGAGGAATAGTTATTTTGAAGCCACATTGTAATAAATAAGTAGCAACTATTGTGTCTCATAGGCTCGTTTTGTTCGAGAAACCTATTTGGAATTTACTCGAAAATGTGACATTTCAGTATTTGATTCGGCTATGGAATGTTAGATTTCAAAAAATGAGGGGCTTAAGATTCCCAATGGAAAATGAACCATAATAAAAGGAACATTGGGCTAAACTGTGCGGCCAAAATAAAAGATTTTTTTTTATTATAATCTTAATTATCATGTTATTTATTTGATCAATAGTGCTAAAATGTGATTAATAGTGTTATGTTAGTTTTTCGTTTAATTTTTTGAACCATTTTGTGTTCTGATCTTAGGGTTTGAGGTTACTAATTATAAAAATTAACAATAACATAAAAAGGCATAACTGAAAACCTAGTATAAGAATATCACATTCCAAGAACTCATACTATACGAACCAAATATCAGAATGTAATGTTCCTAGAATCCCGTTAATTACACCAAATACAGGACTGTTACATTGCTATCATTGCATTCCCTGGCAATACGTTCTAGGTCCGTTTGGCTTGTAGAATCTCACTTCCCACTTTGGATCACATTCCTCGAGAATGTGATGCCTGGGAATACAATGTCAGACTTGTGACATTCTTCCATTTGATATACTTAATCGAATTCTTTAAAATGTGATATTATTATGTTTAATATAAATAATTAGATTTCAGGAAAGCTATGTTATGAATGTTATATTTATTTAGTACCAGTATTGCTATTATTTTCACTATTGTTAATATTATTGTAGGTTATATGAGCTTTGTATTAAATAATCGAAGAATTTCACCATTAGGTCCTTAAACTTCAAATAAATTTATAAATTTCAATCCGATCCTTAAATTTTGAGAAAGCCTAGTCCCTTAATTTTCAGTTTGGTTCTTTAAAATTTGAAAATTTTTTAGTTTAAATCCTAAAATTTTAAACCTTTCAATTTAATCCTTAAACTGTCGAATTTCATCCTACGAGTCATGAAAAATCCTCGATGCAAAAATTCCTATTCAAATAATAAAATTTATAAATTCAAAATTTGTAAATACAAGAATTTTAAATGCAATCATTTGACAAATGCTTGGTACTACTAAAAATATCCTATCCAAACACACCCCTGGAGATTGGAAGAAAATAATCAAATCTATACACCGGGCAAACATCCTCACACGAACAGTCATCAAATTGTACGGGATGATAATGAACAATACAGTGGGAAAGATTAAAATTATACAATGTAGGGAAAAGAAGCAACATTCTATTTGTCAAAAAATAAAAAATAAAGAAGCCACATTCCTGTCAGAGCCCTCGTATGTACCATTGGGGTTGGCGTGAGGTTCCTCTCCATGCAACAGTCATCAAATGTGAGTTGAGATGTGATCCAATGTGAGTTGACTCCGTACATTCAAAATTACACATTAAGAATCGGGGCACGGCTAACCCAGATTTTTGTTGCTGCCGGCACTCAGCAACGGCAATATTGATGATGAGTTGAGTTTACGATCAACTTTCTTGATTAGGTTGGGAAGCTGCTCCAACAGTTTAATGACCTCGTAATTTCTCACATCTCGACCGGTGTACAGGCAAAGATCAAGCGGGGTTAGCCCATCCTAACAGCCATGGCAGCATAATAGTTCATCAAAAAATCATGAGAAGAATCTATTACTCAATAATTCATCTTTACAGCACTTGCTCTATCTATTAGATTCTTTCCCTTTATCCATATTAGACAAATCACATGGAAACATCAGAGGGAAAAAGATGCATCCATAGCGACCTAATGCACTTATTCTGAAAGAGAGGAAGAGAAAAGGGGGGTAGGAAAAAGAAAAATACTAACAAAAACAAAAAGCGAAGTAGCAATCCACCATTGTATGCCATAAGGTACTTCATGACATTGATCCATTTATCAACTGGCCGATGTTCAAATATTGGTCCAGCGAGGGCCACAAAATGCTTTTCATATTTCCACCAATTACTTGGTGCAACATAAGCCATTCGGCGCTGCTTAAGGACTAATCTATCTGGTGAACTAATTCTATATAAGACTAAATTCAAATTTTGAAAACCGAAAAGTTCAAAGAGGATAAACACTCAGATTACACGGGCTAGGGGTAAACATAATAAAGCAATGCTTCATCCAAACTAGTGGACTCCTTGACCCTCAACCCAGCCTATTAGATGGCCATGTCAACTCTTACCAGAAAGAAATTAATAATGTTCACACTTTTTCATTGAGCGAAAGAAAGAAAGAATGCTTGGATAATTTCCATATTTTCACTGCATGAAAGCAATATGGACGTACTTTCCGCAAAGAGATTGTAGGTTAGTGCAGGACAACTACAATTTGTTGCACGTCTTAGCAAATTTAATTATGCGTTATTTACCGCTCCTTTAGTTCACGAAATGGAATGGAATAGATATTCCATAGAGATATAACATATAAGGAATAATTTGCCCATGAAATATGAGTGAAATGGCTTCTCTCATGAGCCATGAGAGATAGACAAGTAATAACTATTACTAATGGCCAAGGGCATAATAACTATTACTTACCTATTCCATTCATGGTCTTGGAAAGAGCTATTTCTCACATACTCCTCTCATTGTTTATGTTATATTTCTATGGAGTACTTATTCCATTCCATTCCTCGAACGAAGCAAGTAGTTAGCTCTCATTTTAAACAGAATTTACCACATCAACAATGTAACTGTATCCCAGGAGAACGACAGGCAACATGCATACAAATAGCAAAAGAGTAAGCTGATACTTACCCTATTTTTTAATGTCTTATTGGCCCCTTTAATTAACAAAAGCCTCACTATATCTGTTCTTCGGGCTTGAACAGCAACGTGTAGTGGTGTCCACCCATCCTGAATGGAGAAAACAAAGGATATCTATAGTAAATTGTGGGAACCATAAATAAATAAGAAAATAAAAATTCATATTTGGAATTCATTAACCATACATTGTCCTGAAGGTTTATATCCACATTGTATAACAAAAGAACTTTTATTGATGGAATGGATGCTGCCTGAACAGCATAATGCATCAGGGAGGCCCCACCCTGGCACAAGGGAAATTTTCAAAGAAAGGGTAATATACGTTAGGACCAACACAATAAATAAACATATGAAAAGCTTAGGCTGTATGCAAATTCTCCTAACGCGTAGGTAAAACATATAAATAAAAAACTGTGCCTATGTAGGTACAACACGGCATTAGCACCCACATTTAAAAAAGAAGATTATTGTTAGAAATAATAAGTTTAAGCTCACGTCATCCCGGACAAACGGATTAGCTGATTCTCTCAGAAGATAGTTCATAACAGCCTGCTTTTTGGAAATTATTGCTCTATGTAGTGCCGTCAAACCATCCTGCAAAAACAATAATAATCAAACGCATAATACACAATAAGAAAAATATCACAGTATACCACAGGCCTTCTTTCCAAGCAAGGACAGAATTAGAGGCAGAGGCAAAATAATAGGGGAATCAGCTTATAGCAGTATTCTCTGCGTTTACCAAGTGACCATTTTGTGTACCTTATCCGCACCATTGATATCAACATTGTGTTTCAGTAAAGCATCCATAAGGTAAAACTCCCCCGATGCAGTAAGCGTGTGCAGAGGTAGCCATTTTCCCTGAAGTTGTTTAGTCAAAGCTAGCATAAAGCAAGGTTTTGTTTAACCAAAAATGCCACCATGAACATACTAAACTCACAGAAGTAGCAACTGCAAGATCAGGTATACGCTTATTCAGGAGAACCTTTTCTTCCTTTGTAAACAACTTGCGACGACCTACCAGTTCAAAGTAATAACGATCACATTGTTGGCTCAAAAACACAAACACTGACTGCATGCGAGACAGTTCAAACAGTATCCGAAGATTTAATTAGGGAAAACAAGTAACACTTGTATTCTCAGCATATATTTTGCAGGACATGTTTCTGTGCTAAGAGATTTGAATACATAGCAGTTGAAGATAAAATCACAAAATGCAAAAATTCGATGGACAAAATCAAGGCACCAAAGTCACAGTTTTTGGGTTGAGGCATCCATATCACAATAAGAAAAATGAAAGATTACCTCCAGCGGAAGAACCACGACCAGGCTCATAATCAGCGCTATTAAAGAACTCCGAGATATCCTCCAGAGTACCACCATACACCGCCCACCTAGGGTTTTTCGGCGCCACTCGGCTGCTCGACGCCCCATTCTCCTCGGATTCCCTCGACTCACCATCACCTTCCTCCTCATCCTTCACCTCTTCCGCCGCAAACGTGGGGTTATCAAGAACAACGGGTTTCAGCTGCCCCAATTTAGCTTCCCTGTATGTCAAATAATCCCCAACATTAACATTCACATTCCCCACAGGCATGTAACCCCTCTTCTTCTTCTCTATACGCGCACCATACTCCATCTGCTGCGCAACCTTCCTCCTGTCTTTCTTCGTCATGTTGATTTCATCCACAATTTCCTTCCAACTGTCCGGGACCAAATCCTCGGCCTTAATTTCCTTGGTGGGTTTCTTCGATTTGGGGTTCTCTTCGACTGAAGCGAAGTCCTGTTGAAGGTATGGGTCTTCGAAGATGCCGTCTTCGAACACGAGACAGTCGCCGATAACGTGATCATCCTCTTCATCATCTTGCTGCGGCTGTTGAAAAGGGGATTGGAAAGAAGATTGGAAAGAGGATGATGACAGAGAGAAGCAACATAGAGAAGGGAGATTCCGAAAGAACGGTAGGGTTTGGAATGAGAAGAGCCGGCGGGTGCGACTGCGAGGAGCGAAGAAAACTGACGGAGAGAGGGTTTTGGGGCTGTGGAGGAGGGTTGGTGTTGACATAGTTAATCTTCTACGTGCGGGGGATCAACGTTTGGTCTTAAGTAAGTGGGTCGTGGGCTTAGGCCCATAGGAATTTTCTGGAGCCCATAAAATTATGAAGGCCCATGTTTCTAAACTCAAAGTTAAATTTGGGCCCAGATACTCTCCACCCTAAAAAAATTGCGTAGAGTAGAGTGCCGCTTAGCCAAAAAAAAAAAAAAAAACAGAAGATATAGAAGGAGATGAAAAGAAAAAAAGAATAGAAGGAAAAAATTTTGAATAGTGTTTGTGGGAAAAATGAGGAGTCGCAAACTTGTCATATTTGTTTTAGGAGGATCATTGTTCACATTATCTGAAAAGATGGTGATTATTTACATCAAATACCATGGGTATGGAATATCTTCGATTAAGATCCTTAAAGGATATGCGTGGGGTTATAAATTGGGTTTCTGGGTTGAATGTGCAGGAGGCAAATCTGAAAATAGACCATAAGTTTGAATGTCAGGAACACGGATGAACAGGTAGTGAACGATGAAGAACAGGGCCATAGACCCATTTTGAATCCATTTTGAATTAAAACAGAGGATATTGAAGAGATGACCGAACAATGGCCATTAAAGGCTCCATTGGAGCTGTGAAGGCCATTATGGGATTAGGGTGGTTAGGGTTGCTAGGGGCCGAACCAATTTGGGTTTCCTACATATCTTCATGGGAGAATTGGACTTATGTAGTTCTTATGGCTCATAGAGCCATGGAGGTTCACTGGAGATCCTCACCTTACCATTGGTAGCAACTTGGTGATGAAGATGAAGAAAACTAGAGTGGCTCTCTTGCTTTTTCTCTCTTTCTCTCCCTCTATTAGAATCTTAATAATGCCTCCCCCTCCCCCAAAACCCGAGGGTTTTGCTTATACAGTGGGGGGAGGAGCAAAAGGGATGTGGTGCATCCTTGGGTCTTGGGCCCAAAAACATTCCCAATCATGGGAAGTGCCTTAGATTGGCGCCACATGTCCTTAGGGCAGCGTAGTAACCTCAACGAGCCAGGACTCAGGAAACATTCTTGAAAACGTGCTCCGTTTGACTTGATCAATGGTGCGCCTCAAGTTGATTTTATGCCTGTTTTTTTTACGTGCGAACAACTACGAAAAGTGACGCCAACAAATAGCATGTAATAAATGCTTTTTTTAAAAAAGTATTCGTTTAATAATGACATAAAATTTACTCGGACCAAGAGTTCAACGAACTTGCAAGTAATTATTTTCTTCCAATAAATACATGGAAGATCTTGATTTGTGTGAGTAAATTGCGGGTAGGAATTGATGTTCTGTATTCCAAGTCTTCTAAGAGTAAATGAAGGTGGGATCCCGACCCATAATCGAACACTAGACCTAGGAGTTGGTGAGAGACTAAATAAAGGAGATGAATGTAATTTTTTCTATACGACAGTGAAAATGGTCCCTTTCTTTTAGTCCAATTTAGGTCTAAATTAGACTAAATTGCATAAATTTAATGTCTCCATTGTTATAACAAAATACGGACCTAACTTGCCCCACCCATCCTAGGTTTTAACATTATTTATTTATACAACATTGAGTTTTCCTTTTCGGTTTTTTTTTTTCTTTTTTATCCCAATGATTCCTTCCATCCAACTCAATCACAGGAGACTTACGTGAAAAAATGTTACTGCTTGAAGTAACAAGCATACCTCTATTTTATATTTACTTGTAAAATTTGTTCAAACTAATATAATGCTATCATTAATAAAAAAAATAAAAATGCCTGATTCAAAATCATTGAAATCCCTGAAATATAATATTTTCAAATTAAATCATTACATGTGTTAAAATCCAATAACAAAAGGAAATTATCCTAATTAATTACAAAATCATTATCCCCCTTCTATAATTTCAAACTATAAATAGGATTTATAAATATGGGAGTGTTCCAATATTGTTTTTATTCTCAGAGACAATGTATTATTGGTGATGCCTAGAAGATATTGCTTCTAGATGTATCATCTCAAGTGCTGCTCACGTCTCATACTAATAATGCTGTTTCTCTCATAGCTCACAGAAAAGACATTTATTTTTTTTCGCAATCACTCTAGTGTCCCATGTTTGAAGGCTTTAAGGAAGGGAGACAGGGGGCAAGCAGAAGAATGGAAGTGATGATGATTACAAATGGATGGAATGAGCTCATGGAAATAGAAGAAAAAAAATGTTCAAGAGAACATTATCAAATTCTCATTATTGAAAAAAAAAAAAAAAAACTCACCGAAAGAAATAAAGAGAATCGCATTCTAATATCTTCGAGTCAATGACCTATATTTGAAATATAAAAACTACGTCAAAAGGATTAAATTGAAACAATAGAAAATTCAGTTATTTCTTAAACAAAATTATAAGATGACGATATATGTATTTGTCAGGGTCCAATGTGCTTCTAATTGTTGTTGACAGAGAAGCAAAGCACATTTTCCCTCATTACCCCGTAAATTAAATGTATGGCTGATACCATTAATTACCCTGCTGGTTGATACCAAACATGGTTGTTTATGTTTTAACTCTTTTTTAATTATTGAGTTGGGTGTAATTAAAACTATATATAATTCTCAATATAAAATATTGTGATTCGGACAAGTCATTGATAAAACAACACCACAATATTGATTGAGCACAAAACCCAGATGTTTCATTCCCCACATCACACCTATAAATATATACGGGGCATGCAATTCAAAACCACATACTTCCTAAAATATAAACTAATAAAAAATAACGGAAACATCAAAAAATAAAAATAAAAATTTGATGGCTTAAGACTTTGCAGGGAAATGAACAGGCTGCGCAGATTTATTCACACCTCAACAAGCGAAGTTCAGCATCTATTATACTCCAAAAAGACAAAAACCAAAATAAAAAACTGAAGTAAGTAGACGACCGTGTAGAAAAACCAGAGAAAGCAGAGAGAGAACACTTCTTCTCGGAGAGATCTTCTTTTCCTCGTCGGGAGCTTCACCCTGTAATTTTCTCTTTTGTTTTCTCCCCATCCAAACATCAACTCGAAGGATTTGGTTCGATCGCTTCGCCCAGAGACTTCCAATCGAAATTCGACAACGCATCGCGACCGCTCACGAACCGCTTCATCTGGTCCAAAGAAGGCGGCGGTGGTGCCTCATTACCATGATCATCACCGGCTGTAGATTTGCCATCCTCAAAATTTCCACTGTTCGTCTCCTGCGATCTCTTTCCCGATCTCAATCCCCAAAAGATCTTACTCATCCCCCACGATCTCTTCTTCTTCTCCTCCACGGGCGCGAAATTGGACTCCGACTCGTCCGGCGGCGGAGGCATCACCCGCTTCGATCCGCTCCTCTTGTTCTTGATCTTCTTCTGATTCTTCTCCTCGATCTTCGCCTTTTTCTTGCTCTTGATCCGGCCGATGCACGACACCACCGGCGACGAAGGTTCCTGCGCGGGGTCGAGGCCCCCGTTCTTGGGCTTCCGGCGAGCCTCCGCCGGGACAAGGGACGACCTTCCGCCGGCGACAGCGGCTCGGAGCTTGGCGTCGCGGTGGGTGGGGCTCAGAGGGGGGCTCTGGTACTGGAAGGTGACGGCGGAGGCGGTTCTCGGTAAGAAGTTTAAGATGCTGCTACCGAATCTCTTTGATCGCGCTGCGGGTTTCTCCATTTATTGGAGTAAAGACAAAAAATAAAAATAAACTGATCTGTTTCTTTCTTCAGGAGAATGTTGTTATTATTATATGGAGAGAGAGAGAGAGGAGATGGTGGATCTGAAGTGAGAAGACGTAGACCTTCTTGTGATGAAGAGTCGTTGACCTTGACTTTTGTGATGGTGATTGTTCATATATTTATTTTTGCCATGGTAAGCCTGTACATTGTACGCTCGCCCACTGCCGCTCGAAGTCCTTCGTTATTATTTGAGCAAAATATTTTTAAAATATATCATATAAATTTTATCACGTAACTGATATAAAAATATCTAAAGAATATAATTATATTTTGATGTGAAGAATATACTTATAACATTATAAAAAAAAAAAAAGAATAAGTTAAAACGATTTAATAGATGAATCTTTTCAAATAATACTATTTGCTGCATTTTGCTCAGAGAGTTGATAGGAGATATTATGTCAAAACAATCCATCTTTATCTTAGTAGAGTCTTTTAGTGGCATGTTTTAGTCCCCTTTACCATTACTTAGAAAAAGTAAATTATGGGTTTAAGTACTAAATAGTATCACTACTTTCTGAACAATTAGATATCTAACTCGTAATTGTAATGACCTAATTAGAAGAACGGAACTTTGCCAACTAAGTTATATCCCTGGAGCCGAGTGGAGCATGCATGAAGGCACCAAATGCTTCTTCTACTTTTTTATCCTATTCATTATTTTTTTTATTATTTAACTAAAATATCTATTAAAAAGAATCAGAAAAATTTTGTAATATCACGGTCCTAATATAAAAAATAGGTGAAAAAACAAGTAACAGTAGTCCTTTTTTTTAAAAAAAGGTCATACCTCATTGTTTCATCATAAATTGTACGCGTGTTACGGGTAAGCATAAAAAATTCCTCGAACGGGGCACGTAATGGATAAGTCTCAGCGTTAGCATTAAAAATTGATCTAACGGGAAATGTGCACCTGGCAAGCTTAAATTAGAAATTATCTTTTTAATATAATTTACTTTAATCAAGCCCTGTTTGGGCAGTAACAAGTGACTAGCTTATTTATACGAGCAATTGTAGCCGTCAGGAATAAATCTTACACCATCACTCGATGGATCAATTTGGGGGCATCTGAAAAATCATTCGTTTATAGTTTTTAATTGCTTTTAAAAAATAATTATTTCAATAAACTTAAACATACAGTTTTTACATTGTATCATAGTTTTCGCATGCATATTTTGACTTTAAGGAAAAAAATTTCTAAAAAAGCTATTTTAAACTTTTAGAGATTAGCTAGACATCTATTTGTCGGATGAAAATAACTTTATCAACAGATAAATTAAAAATAAGCTGTCCGAATCGATTCCTAATTATACAACGTATTGGCGATCTTTTACCGATTTAAGAAAATTGACCAGTTTTAACTTTTAAACGGCGTGGTCTTTATTTACACCCCTTTATTGACAATCCAGTGAGTATTTACTGATACGTTTATACGTGTACTTAATCCCTAAAGAATTTTCAGAAAAGCTAGCACTTGATTTGGTGCATTGCATTCGGTGGAACACAAACCTTGACTAGTGCTTCCTTGACAGGCGGTGAACGCTGCATTTGTGTTGGTGCTACTTGCATGAGTGTTGTCGCCTGGCTTTAATTTTTGAGTTTTACTGTTCAGTTAAATTGTTCCTAAAGTTTTACTTTTTAAGAAAGGCGTGAGACTTGTCTTCAAAATTGAATAACAGTAATGATATCCTATTCTATTTTTATATGGAATGGCATAAGAAGCCAACAAATTCTGCTAAAATTCAACAAAGAGGCAATAAACAACATTTGGCAAAAGCATCTTCCAAGATGAAGATGTTGGAAGGTCAACTCAATCAGGGTAAATAAAAGAAATATCAAACGATGTCGTATAGATTTTCCTAATATTTACAAATGGACTGTAAAAGTCCTGCTAGAAACGTGAACTTGCAACATGAATCAACATACCATACACAAGAGCACAGCTCATGATTTTAATTTTGCTAATTTTATTTTACATAAAATATTTTAAGAGACTCCTCGTGACTTGGGATATTTTTAGGCGGTTCCTTATTCTTTCTTCTTCTTCTTCTTCTTCTTTTTTTTTTCTTTTTAGGGAGGGAAGGAAGGGGGGAGGGTGAAAGATTTACCTAAAATATTTTTAAAATATGAGCAGGGACGGAGCTGTTAAGGGGCCAGGGTAATCCTGAAATTTTTGAATGTTTCCCAAAAGTATTAATCATTTTCAATTTGCCCCCTTAAAGATTTAGCTTTACATATGTGTCCAAGAGAGACTACAAGCCCAGAGAGAATATAAGCCCTATTTCAGCCCAGAGAGAATATAAGCTCAGGTATTACTTAGAAACTAACAAATGGGCTTTTTTACTTGAGTTGGACCCAAAGAGATTATAAGTCCAATACACAACAGCTACTCAAGTAAGGTTCTTTTCTCAGTGTACACGTCTCCTCACTAGTGGACGTTCACTCATCTTTTATTCTCTCACATGGGCACACGTCTCCCGGGCTTCATCCCTAAACATGAGATCTACTTAAAATATATCTTAAATGAAATTGGGTTTCATTTTTTATTTATTTATTACAAGTAGTTGGGAGGAAAAATCAGGAGTCAAACCTAGATTTATGGTTCAAGTTGGGACTACCTTGCCACTGATCCAATGCGACTCCCCTTTTATAAAGGTAAATGAGCCCTATTGAATAATTGAGAGAACATGAAATGAACCAATGACCAAAATCACGAAGTTCTTTCTAGAATTTCCTTTTTAATTTTTTGTGACCCATTTACATTATAAGGCGTCTTTTAATTTTGCGCTGTTTGACTGGAGGCCCATAGACCCCGCGTCGTCAACATGGACTTTTCTTCTTCCCCTCCAACGCCGCTCCTCCACGATGAATCTAAAACCCACTCCACAACGACAACAAAGGGTTCTCTCTCTCTCTCTCAATGGCGTCGGTCTACAGCTGCAAGGAGTGCGGAACCAACCTCAACCTTAGTACCAACCACATCTTCCCTCCCGATTTCTTCTTCGAAGCCGGGAACAAGGGATCCCTCTCCTTCTCCCTCGTCGATTCCACCAAATTCCGGTTTGAGAAAGAGGACAAGATCAGACCCTTCTTCGAAACCCTGAACTACTGGGGGATCCAAAGGAAGCGGACCAAGATCAAGTGCAACAGCTGCGGCCGTCTCGTGGGCTATGTCTACGACGATGGTCCTCCCCTCACCGATAGCCCTGGTCAATTTCACTTTGGCCCCAGTCAGGTCATCCCTAGGGCTCCAAGGTACCGATTCAAGACCAAAGCTCTGCGAATTACGTCCCAAACTTGATTGTTTCTTTATTTTCTAATCGTTGGGTCTTTGGGATTTATACGGATGTTCGGGTTTATTTCTGTAATATAGGGTCTGTTTTGTGTTTGTTTGTTTGTATAGTGGATCATGTTTCATAGTTGGGAGTGGCTTTGGCGATCCTCTTCTCTTGTACAGCTGTTGATTTTAATAATGTGATGGAATGCTTGTTCGTTCTCCATGCTCGTCAAATTTTACCCCTTTCGGCTGCATAAATATTTCAAGGAATAGCTGCGATAGTTCAAAATTTTTGATGGGTTTATGAATGGTTACAGTTTCATATGAGTTACAGTTTGAAGGTTCGTTTGAGATTGGTAAAGCTTTTATTCAGTAATCCACATCTACTAAAGATGTTTATGTCAGAATCTATTAAGTCAGGTCGGAGAATTTGGTGTAATCCCTCCACTGACTCCTTGTCGGTATTGAATCTATTCTAAGATGTATTTGAAAATAAATTTATCTGTTTGCATTGTTTGAAAGCCATAGATATTCAAAATTATCTGGGGCGCGCAGCTTAGCATTTAAGCTGGGAAATCTTGCAATATGGTCCCATGTCAATTCCCAGTTGGAACATCTTCAATCAGATCTGGAAAGGAAACCTCAAGGGGCTTCAAATTAAATATGATATGATGTCCCCGATGGGTTAAATGATATTTTTAAATGGTTTAGGAAGCAGATTACAAACAGGCATGCCTCTGGTAGAATCAAAATATCTATTCTTTGTGCTAGTGTTTATACTACATGGAAAGTGAGGAATGCCAAAATTTTCATGAAGGAAAAGCATACAATTAAGGATTTGGCTTTTTGAAATCAAATACCAGATTTGTGCTCGGCTTGCCCTTATATTAACCTGTCTGGTAGTGACTCCTGTTGGATTGAGATTTTGTTACGTACAAAGTTCTTTTCTTTGTGTGGCTCTGTACTCTCTGTTTGTTTTGGTGCTTGGTTTGTGGTTTTGGTTTATAGATCCCTTTGTTGAGGCTGTCGCCCGCGCCCCCCCCCCCCCCCCCTTGCCCCCCCGGGTCTCCCCGTGGTCTGCCTGGGGCTCTCTATGTTTTGATAGTTCTTTAATAAAATCTGACTTAAACGAAAAATAAAATTTATGTTTTTTGCTCCGTTGGCACTGGACTTGTTGCGTGTGCTTGCTAATCTATTATTGAATCAGTCAAATGGGTGTTGAATTGAAGGCTAAACAATCATTGATGTTTTAAAGTTAAATTGGATCGGTAGCTCTGATGGGTTTGTAAGTGTCAGTAGCTGTTGATTTTGTGCATCTCCCCTCATGGTTAGTCTTACTATAGCTTCAACAATCAAAACCAAAACCTGAATCAGCTGCAACATCTAGAATATGAAGTAAATGGAAACTTCGGGTGGTGGGAAGTCAAAGCAAAGATGCCCCTACGCCGTCGCCACCATCACTGCTGCCAAACTTTTTAAAGAGCGTGAGGAGTCAACAAATTGCTCAATTCTGGAGATGGGAGGAGCTTGGAAGATGAAGACCATCTTCTTCAGTGCAGACATTGATTGTCCAATTAACGGAAAGTCTGTAGTTGAAGTATTAGCAATCACGCTTATCGTTAACACTTCTGAGCCGGGTATGATAAATCTTTCCTGCAGGCGACATGCCATGGACAATGCAGCCCCCCTCAATGGCAACAGCAGCAAAGTACTGAAAACAACCAAGGGTTGCACGTGGCAATAGAGGATAGGTTAGTTATCTTACTCGATTCCAGTAACTTCAGATGAGTCTAATCTGAGAAGAGATAGTGTAGGAAACAATAGTTCCTTACACATGTTATGTTTGCAACTAAATAATATTCACTTCGGACAACATAACTTGCTATTTCAGAAGTTCGAGGTTCACATTTTCTCATCATAAACTTCATTGAGTGTTGGTGTCAGAAGTTAGCATTATGGGTCCATAATCACTATTTTCACATTGGCTATTATTGTAATAAAAGCTAACGGCTTCTAAGTTAGCATAATGGGCCCATAATTACTAGTTTTATCATGCCCATTATTGTAATGATTAGAGCTAATGGCTTCTATGGATCTTAACTTATCATCCATACACTGATGGGTACATAACACGATAATGATTAATAAGCATGACAGCTGCAACCTACAATAGCCATGCCCAACATTATAGGTTTCATGCTAGGATCACAATACCGATGGCCTGCATGACAGGTTTCATTGCAGGATCATTTACTAAAAGACTTCCACAGGCGGAAAGGGTAAATATGAATCAACATGTGCAAAGGGACAAAGAGCAAGTAGGCGGCATTAAAATAGTCAACCCTCGAGTCCATGGATGCTTGAAAGAAGAAGCGATCTTCCGCTTGCAGTCATGCAAACCTGGCCCAGGCGTAATGTTAATTCTTCAAAATGATTGCCGTGCTGACAGGGACAATTGATGTTTTTATTATTTATGTTTACTATTATTAATATGTTGTTCAGTGTGTGTGTGTGCGTGTGTTTTTTCAATCTGAGAAAGGAATTTTTTTTTTTTAAAAAAAATCATTTTGGGTGGACTAGGTTTCCTGTGGCAAGCCCACTGAATTTCTCCAACATTCATCTCGAGATGAGGAAGAAGAAAAGTCACTAATGAAATGTCTGTGACTGTCGGCTTTATGACTCGTGTTTTTAACTTCATATATTCTATGATTAGTAGCCTATTTTCCGCATGGACCATTGATTTTATGTCTGAAATCATGATGAGTAAACTCAGGGGGTGAATTGCAAAAGTAGTTTCTGAAATTATGAAAAGCTACACTTTTTTATATATCGGTTTTAATAAAGTATAATCACATTCCCATTTTTTAAAAAATTGGAATGTAATTAGACACTTTTAATGCACAGACCGGAATAGAGAAATAATGGAATGGTATCATAAGAATAGAATATGCTGTGAATAGTTATCATCAAGGAGCATGAGTGGGATATATTTTTTTCATTAAGTCGGAACAGAATCTGAATATGAATAATTGAATTCAAAAAGTAACTAAACGATGTGCTAACTATTTTATACGAATATACCAGGAAAGGAATCATTCCTATAAAAGTCAAACATGGCATCTGAAACATAGACGATGAATAACATGAAGGAAAATGAATAAAATAACTAGAATACTATTAGTGTCTTGTATAATGATTAAATACGGAGGAAAGGAAAGATAAAAAGAAAAAAAAAATTAGTACGCATTATATCGAATAATTATATTCAAATTTTTCTCAAAAATTTAATAATATAATTATAGTTTAACTAATATTTTACCCATAGCACACAATGTAGTTCTCTTCTCATGTATAGACTACACTATAATTGTTTTTCTGAAACTTGGTATTATATCTGCAACCAATTTGACGGTAAGCCTCATCATATTCAACAAAAGAAAGCAAGGAATCACACGAATGAAAATACTTATTTATTTTTCTGATTATTTACCAATTTTCCGTTTGGGGCGAGGAATAAATCAAATAGACCGTGCTACAGTGCTATACTGACGCTTTTGGAGAAAAAAATTTAAAAATAAATGAAAAATATGGGCAAAATGGAAAAAGAAAAACCAAAGCCCACGATATAAATTTCTCAGGCAAAGATCATCCGGGGGAAATGAGTTGAAAAGCGCGTATCCCTCCTCCGTTTCAAACTCCCCCCCCCCCCCCCCCCTCTCTTCTCTCTCTCTCTCTCTCTCTCTCTCGCAGGGTCTCAGATCTTTTTTTCTTGAGAATTTAGGGCTTCTGACCCATTTTTGGGGTTCTTATCGATCGGTGAAGCTGCGACAATGGCGAAAGGAGGAAGGCAGTCACGTCTTTTATCCAGGAAATCTTCAACTTCAACTCTTGTTCTCACTCTGCTCGTCATGTTCTCTTTCGTTGTTCTCATCCTTCTCGCTCTCGGAATCCTCTCCATGCCCAGTCATTCTGGCGATTCTCATAAAGCCAATGATCTCAGCACGATCGTACGCAATACTGCGGAGAGGTACGTACGATGACTCGAATTTGATGATTTTAACGAATTTCGAATTGGATCTGGCGCTAACTTTGCTTGTCTGGTGTTCGTTTTTTCAGTTTTAATGGACGTGAGAAGGGGGATCAGTGGACTGAAGTGATTTCGTGGGAACCTAGAGCCTTCATTTATCATAATTTCCTGGTAAGCTTACAGCTTATTGATTATCGTTCTGAAGCTAGTTCACAGAAATGCGTCATCAGTTACACCTTATTAATATAATTTGTTCGCGCCCTGAAGTTATGGCATTATAGCATCTCGTTCCTTTTATATATATTATGATGATTGTTGCTGTGTTTTTTTTTCCTTTCTAATTTCGATTTTTGCGAATCTATATATGTAAAATTAATAGCAGCTCTGTTTTTTGGTATTTAAATTCTTGATTACATCTGAGTAGTTTGCATTGATAGCTGAAAGTTTGGGATAGAATGTTTTGTTGCAGAAAAGAAATAAATATTTTAACAAACTTATGCTTTTATAGGACATTCAATTTTTCCCTTAGTCTCAACTGCTCTTCTAGAATGTCAGCTTCTTCTTGCTCTCACATTTACAGAGTAATATCCTACTAAAATAGGAAAGATAATATTGAAGAATAAGCATGCACTGCAGATTTATTGCCCTTATTGAACTTTTCAGATTTGGGGTTTGTATTGCTCTAGATAGCATGGTAGATATCTTTTCTGCTTGAATGACCAATAACTTTTCATGTTTTCTTATAATTTATGCAAACTGAGGCATCAGTTTGATGCCATCGGCATTTAACAGATGCTAATATTTCTGCTACTTTGTCTGAGCAGTCTAAGTATGAATGTGAACACCTAATCAATCTCGCTAAGCCTAAAATGCATAAGTCTACAGTTGTTGACAGCACAACAGGCAAGAGTACAGATAGCAGGTGTGGATTGCTACTCTTTTCTAAAGTTGGCATGTCTCTTTTGGGAGATTAAGTGATTGCCTTTCCTTTCATACGTAGGCCTCATATCACCTCTCTTATGCAGAGTACGTACAAGCTCAGGAACATTTTTAGACAGGGGAGGAGATGAAATCATAAGAGACATTGAGAAAAGGATCGCAGATTTCAGCTTCATCCCTGTAGGTATGCACTGGGGGAACATTCAAGTGCTCACCTCCCTCTGGCCATGAAAAAAGAAGAAAAATTTTGTTTCTGTTATGTGGTGGGAAATAATTATAATTATTGTTTAAGTGTATCTTATCTTGACTGATTTCCTTTTCATGCCTGGTAGAATAACAAATACTCTTTGTACCCTGAATCTGATTATTCAGAATGGTCTAGATCCTTGGAACTGATATTTTCTTATACCCTAAGGACAAGCTTTACTATTTTGGGAAAGGAATTACTCCGATAGACGCAATTAAACTTCGCTCGGAAAAATTATTTTGCTTTGAAAACTATTCTAATGTCCCTGCCAATAGACTACTGTTTCTTCTGTTAGTTATCATATAGACATCAGTATTTCTGTGTTTGTTTACAATGCCACAGTAACACTACTAAGGGAAGTTGAATCCTGTGTAAATATAATTATTATAATAATTTCTTTATCTGAATATCATGCACATGATTAGATCTTAAGGTGAAAGCCAATCCAGTCATAGCAATTTTGCTGCAAAATGTTATTGAATTTTCACCATTAGATGCTGAATGTGGTGATGATATTCTCAAAGTATTTAACTGGAAAAGTTGGGTTAGAATACCATCATCAGATGGTTTAGTTACCTCGCCACTCAGGGTTGCTGGTTCCCTATACTGTTCTCTCAGCTTCACATTGCTCCCCACGACAATTTTTCCTTTACCTCAAAAGTGCTGCCAACACCAAGATTGAAATCCCCAATCATATAAACTTCCATAGCAGCTGCATACACCACCTCACTGATGCTGCTGTTGTGAGTAGGACCACATCAACCACTGCTCTCGCTTCTATCGACTCTAATTTCTTCCCTAACTACTCCAAACTGCAAGCTTCCACAGGACAATAGTCTTTCCCTGTTTCACAGATTTTAACTTTCTATTCAAAATGATGATTCCATTCAGACAATTCAATTTTAGAGGAAATTATTTAGCTGATATCAACAGTCATCATGAATTTAGGTTCACTTGGATGTTTCATGATATGGCATGAAAGATTCCTATTTATGCCCATTCTTAAACACTATATTTGTGATGATGTACTTTCAGACCATGGGGAAGGACTTCAGGTTCTACACTATGAAGTTGGACAAAAATATGAACCTCATTTTGACTACTTTTCAGATGAGTTCAACACTCAGAATGGAGGTCAGCGCATAGCCACAGTTCTTATGTACCTGTAAGTGTAAAAATTTAGCATCTCATCTTGATGGCTCTCATTTGTACTGCATGTTGAATATGCCTGTTAATACTGAAATTTAGTTTTTATTTGTATTTTTTTCCCCTCTCTGTTGTTTTTCTGCTCCATTCTTTTGCAGTTCTGATGTTGATGAAGGTGGGGAGACAGTATTTCCTTCTGCCAAAGGAAATATCACGTCTGTGCCTTGGTGGAATGAGTTATCTGAATGTGGGAAAGGAGGACTTTCAGTTAAACCAAAGATGGGCGATGCACTGCTGTTTTGGAGCATGAATCCTGATGCTTCTTTAGACCCTTCAAGTTTGCATGGTTAGTTCTGTTTATTAGTTCATTGCTGTCAAAGTCCATTGGTTCAATTCCTGGTGACGATGTAGAGGTGTTTAATTTCAAATAGTATAAAGATTCTGTGAATCCAATATTGCAATTGTTAAACTAATGCCAGAAATCGCTTCTAGGTGAAGTTTAGTTCATCTCATCTCATTGCTTAGATCCCTTACTCCATCTGATTAATTAATAATTATTCTCGTCTCCTTTCAGGTGGTTGCCCTGTGATTAGAGGGAACAAGTGGTCATCTACAAAATGGATGCGTGTCAATGAGTATAACATTTAAAACTACTGCGCATAGGGTAACTTTCATGTCCCAGTACCTGCGGTTTCCAATTTTTGTTACAAGTCTTTCAGCATCGGTTGACTGGTTTTCGTGGACTTTGTATTGTAGGCTTTAGGCATCTTTGGTTTGCACAGAGATGTGCTTAGTCGTAATATAGTACACATAAAAATTGAATGAGCATACTATAGGGGAATTGGGATTACGCCACAAACTAATGCGATCAGCACTCCATTGCCTATATACCTGTCCAATGACTGGTGTTTATTATTACTTTTTATTTTTTTGGTCAATAGCTTGTTTCTTATTAAACAGGCTAATGAGTGATGACTCTGTTCAGTTCTCAAAAGAAGGTTCTCTGCTTGGGCTTATTGCTGTGTTCTGTGGCAATGGTTTCAGGGCAGCTACATAAGCAGGCTGTGAGTCCAATGTTATAACCTAGAGGCGGCTAACAAACGATTCCGCGCTTTGGATTTTGATGTGGTATTGTATCTACCAACTTGCATTTTGGTTGGATTATTAAGCTTTTTCACTGTCTAAAATAAAATAAAATAAAATAAAATAGGAAATTTCGCTCGGGATTCACCTAAATGTAAGAACAGAGTTGTTCATACCTACGAAACTATAATACTATACCTTTTCGTTTGTAAAAACATATTTCATTTTCACTTTCTTCTCTTCTTGGTTCTTTATTCTTGCGCATTTTTAGATTTTATGAACCACAAATTACCACCAACACAATGTTTGTGAATTTAGAAATAAAATAAAGGGAAAGAGACTTTCTTGACTTTGCTCTTTTTGTTTGAGTTTAAGAAAATTGTAAGTTAAAAAGAAAGGAAAATAGCCTAATTTATAAATTGAAAATACTATTTCACCCAATTATTCTTTTCTCTTCTTTTTTTTGACTCCATCATTCTTTCTGTGTTACTTTTATACGAACAATTAAGATCCATCCTTACATCTGAGGGGTTGAATTATCCTGTTTTATAACATTAATGATAAATTTATACCATTTTAACTGTTAGTGACTTTTGAAAGGAAAGTAGGAATTTTTTCCTTCCCTTACAAAAAAGGGAATAAGAAGGAAATTTATTATTTTCCTTTCTCGCTATTTTAACGCTCACAAAGACAGCACAAAAGTTATTCAGCAGTAACCGTAAAGAAATTGGTACGTTCCTCATACATATAACAGTAATTTCTGAACAAAATAAAAAGGTCCATGTAGATCTCACAAGTGCTGCTCCTATGATTCAGCAAAAATAAACCAAAGATAGATTCGACCAAAGACAGTTTTAGAAAGCCATGAAGGAAATTCTGCATTGCGTGAAAAAAATTCGAGCATAGGAATGTGTAAAGCAATATAAATGATAACGTCACCACAATAAATAACAATAACACCAAAGAAAACCATAAAAATAGACAGCAAACTTGAAAGTTATGTTCACTGATTACCAATTACACCATTTATTTGAGATTGTCCACAGGTTGAACTAAGCCTCTGACATTTAAAGAGCAACCCCAAATCCCCCCTGTTTTCCACAGTATACGTGGGCGCATTCCAATTTTGTGTCCAAATACCAAAACAATGTCATGGGTTGCCCCCTCCACAGAAACTCGCCTTTTTTTTTTTCCCCTTTCTTTTTTAAGAAAGGAAGCTCACCTTGAAGTTGATTCCAATCCGGAAAAGTTAATGCTTTGCATTGATCAAGTTCCTGATGACATACTGCAGGATGCCTCCATGGTCAAAATAAGCCAGCTCTACCTGCATCAAGGAGTGCATAAAACCTTAATATGGAGAGAGAGAAGACTGAAACACCTCCATAAGATGCTCGCACGCTAGCTAGACATTGGGAAAGGGTCAGTTTGGGAAAGCTCATCTATTTCAAAAAAAGAAAAAAGAAAAAAAGGGACATTGTTGGACAACGAGTCTTAAAAAATTTCCAGAAACCTTAAATAGCTTCCTAAAAATCCCAAATGTGAAATTGAAAGTTGAAAGAGGGCCTTTCATGAAAAAGCTACAATTTGGAGGTTATTCATAAAGTTATTTTTGTGCTTTCTAAAACCCAAAATGGCTTTTCATAAACTTTCTTAAACTAGTCCTAGTGGGTTATTTTATTACCTCAGTATCAAATCTCATGGTACATGTGAATGACTTGCCATCATCCGTTGCAACTGTGATGTCTTGACCAGGCCTTATGTCATGCACATTGCTGGGAAGATCGATATTGTAGCGCTCATGACCAGTCAAACCAAGAGTTTCTGCATCCTCCCCAGTCTTAAAACACAACGGAATTATGCCCATTCCCACCAGATTACTGCGGTGAATTCTCTCGAAGCTTTTTGCGATCACTGCTTTCACACCCTATGTGCAATAGAAATTATGATATCAATTAAAGGAAAGAGATAATAATAACAGTAACAGAATTAGCAAAATTATCAAAAGGGTGTACCAGTAGCATTGGGCCCTTCGCAGCCCAATCACGAGAACTTCCACTCCCATACTCTGCACCAGCCAAGATTATGGTATCAAGCCCATCATTCTTGTATCTCTGTTCACATGATTCCAAAAAAAGGGAGAGAAATTTATAGCACCAGCCAGAAAGTAAAAAGACTAACAAGATCAACATTCCCAAACTATGGAGCTAATTAATTTTTTTTTATCAGTAAATACGCACACATCCAACAGGTTTAGAACTCGCAACCTTTCAAAGCCACTAGACAGAGATCATCGGCCTATGAAGCCAATTATAATTTCTATTTAGCAGTAAAGATTTAAAGAGTATACTAAATATTACCATGGCAGCATCAAATACAGAGAGCTTCTCTCCACTCGGCATGTGAATTGTTTTAGGCCCAACTTCTTTCAATAGCTTATTCACAATGCGAATATTAGCAAAAGTTCCCCTTGCCATGACCTCATCATTGCCACGGCGACTTCCATAAGAGTTAAAATCTCTTCTGTCAACCCCTCGTTCCATGAGGAACTTGGCTGCAGGGACTATCCTTGTGGATGCTTCCAGCAGGAGAGATGTGATCGGTTGTAATACTATCTCCGAAGTTAAGCAAGCAGTATGCATTTTTCACTCCATGAGGTCCTGGAGGGGACATCGTCATACTTTTAAAATAAGGTGGCTCATGTATGTAAGTAGAGGACTGGATCCCATGTATAGAGTGTGCTGGAAGGTACGGATAATTGATTCCACATGGGATTTCCCTTCGTGATTGCTTCATATGTAGCCTTGAACATATCAGGAAGCACACTTGATTGTACAACCTGCAGACCATGCAGGAGAAGGAAACGAATGTCATTCTTACATTCGTTATCCAAAACTGATTGAAGTAAAATTCTAAAAGAAATAATTTTTCTTTCACATAATAATAATAATAATAATAGTAGCGATAATCTCACATCTGCAACTTCTTCATTGGATGGCCATATATCCCTAAAGAATATCTTCTTTCCATCCTTGCCCAATCCTAGCGGTTCTGATTCAAAATCAATGTCAACCTGCAAGATGCTTTCCTACTGAGATGAATATTTAGGAGGTAAAGTTTGCATATCAATAACATGCCACCAACAAGAGAAAGCTGACAGGAATCTTTTGCTATATATGATACCCTGTCAAGTTTAGGTTATTGAAGCTGTAAGTCACGTACCGTGCCAGCAAGAGCATAGGCAACTACGAGGGGAGGAGAAGCAAGATAATTTGCTCTTGTTAAAGGATGTACACGGCCCTCGAAATTCCTATTCCCAGACAATACAGCTGCAGCCACTATATCTGGACATTGCAATATACAAGATTCAGCATTTGTTCACCAACAGATTCTGATGGGAAGCACACAAAATAAAAATGCTTGTGCCATAAGAAAGTCACCATTTTCAGAGATGGCTGAGGCTACTGCTTCATCTAAATCTCCAGAATTCCCAATGCATGTTGTGCATCCATATCCCACAATGTTAAAACCCAGATGATTAAGATACTTCTGTAAGTCACTGCAGCAACAACTTATGTCTAAATATTATTATCATAATTGTATGTTTTTGAAATCAAGACATAAATTCCTAACTACCTCCTCTGCAAATACTTGGTCACAACCCCGGAACCTGGAGCTAGACTTGTCTTGATCCATGGCTTCACCTGAAAGGCCACCACAAGCATTTAAAAAATAAATAAATAAATAACACTGAATGACACAAGATATCCTGTTGAAGTTGCGATAACAAGCTAAGTCTAAACTCAAGGAGTTTGGGGTTGGGTGAAAGAAATTGAAAAACAAGAATTTCATTGTTCTGGATCTCCATGGTATTCATTCCTGTTCAAGGCTATGTCCTTGTCTATCTTCCTGAACACTCTTCCTTATCACTAGCATCCAAGTTCTCAGCAGTCTACCCTAGACTTCCCAACCATGCACATGCCCAAACCACCTTTAACAACATTCTCTTTTGTCCTTGGTCAACTAAAATTGCAACTCGAAGATAAAAAGAAGAATCAAATAGCATCCAGCACTAATAAAGAGAAAAAGCAGCAGTAGTTACATATCATATCACAAGAAGCTAAAAGCCAAATGCTGTTTTGGGTGGAAGAGCTTTAGTATAGTCAATGACAAGATTTTATCCTGTTGTCGCATTAAGTCATAATGTGGAAATGGTATTCAGCAACATTTCAAAAATCTTTCGCCCATGGCACCAAGTACCCTGTTGGCTCTGAGGCCATTCAGAAGTAATTACCCAGCACACAAAGTTGCTAAAACTTTTAGATATTCTACTTTTTTGGTATACTGGATGCTCATTTAGCATATTAACACGCAAAAAATGAAATAATAGCAAATAAATGTTTGACCTCCAATCCAAATTCACAAGCCTTTTTTGCAACTAGAGCAGCACCAAGCATCACACTAGGATTTGAGGTATTTGTGCAACTAGTGATGGCTGCTATGACAACATCACCGTGTCTAAGTTGTGCAGGAGACCCTTTGAAGCTAAACTCTGCAACTTTAGATTGTGATTCCTTAGGCACAGCAAATCCCTGCAAGGAAGTAAACAGAGAGAACCAGTGTTAGGATACATGGAAGGGCAACAGAGATACTCCAAATGATATTTAAAGCAAAATGGACAATAACAAGCAATGACCTGAGGTGATTAATGCAAGAATTAATAAGCATACTGTCTCTCATATGCACTCCACTTCAAAAGTAATGCAGAAATAAAACAAAACCAAAAAGAATGTGCAAAAGTAAAAGTCGTCGCAAATCTATTTCTCTAGCAACATAAGTCAAGATTGATCTCTGCTGATATGATTCATGCTCAAATCTCATCTACTCTCCACTCTCCATGACCTGCTGGACCCAACCACAAAAACACAAAACACATGGATAGCTAGAACAATTTTATTGAATCCTTACTATCAACATTGCTTTCAATGTTTCTCCACAGAATGCCCATGATTACCATAGACCTAACAATGGAAGTTTTGTTTTCGTTGAGACACTTCTCACCTTAAATCCAACTTTATTGTCTAAGCATGTATGCCAATCATCTTTCATTTCCTTTATAGGAACTCGATCATGAGGCCTGCAAAAAGAGCCCAGCATGAAAGGCAGTGATGACATGAACTGAAAATGCTGGCTGTATGAATATAAAAAATGCTAACCTCTTTGGCCCAGACATGCATGGCTCAACATCTTCAAGGTTCAATGCTAAAGAAGAAGAGTAAACTCTGCCTATCTGGGGCTGAGCTCAGGGCAGACATTTCATTTGAAGTTATAAAAGTAACGACACTGAATGAGACCAAGCATAAGGGTAATCAATCAACATAAGAGTATGCATGTACCTCTTTGTAGTCGACAAACATTTTATTAGCCCGCAGATAGGACTCAATCATAGAAACCTAAGAAGAAAATGAGAAGTCAGTATATTACAAAACGGCCAAATCAACACAACAGCCTTGGATTGGTGCTTTACAGTGTCATTGCTTCTTCCGGTAAGTTTTAGATATTGAAGGGTGACATGATCCACAGGGAAGAAACCCATAGTTGCACCATACTCAGGAGACATGTTGGCAATTGTGGCACGATCAGCAAGTGACAATTCACTCATACCTTCCCCTGCTCATGATGGAAAAACCAACATCTAATGTGAGATAAACACGCACTTAGCACAAAAGTTATATTTATTACAAGATGAATGCTATCGTACCAATCTCTTACCATGAAACTCTACAAATTTGCCAACAACCCCATGCTTCCTAAGCATCTGAGTTACTGTCAAAACCAAGTCGGTAGCTGTCACACCATCTCTCAATTTCCCTGACAATTTAAACCCAACCACACCAGGCAAAACCATGCTCATCGGCTGTATGCAGGAAAATCAATTATTTATTGACAAGGGATCAAGCACACACTAACTAAAAATATATGTTTGTTTACTATATTAACAAAGTGAATGAAAAATCAATATCCCATCAAATTAATTGAGGAAATAAATGAATTATACAATCAACCAGGGAGTCTTCAACAGAATCCTCTGTGGGGCTATACCTGGCCAAGCATTGTAGCTTCTGCTTCTATTCCACCAACTCCCCAGCCGGCAACCCCTAGCCCATCTATCATAGTTGTGTGTGAATCCGTTCCAACAACACTATCAGGATAAAGGATGCCGTCTGTGTTAAATACTAATCTGGCAAGGTATTCCAAATTCACCTGGAAGCAGACAATTTGATACTCAGCCTATACCTTTCGAGGTAATCCTTACAAAATGAACAAAATTATATATGATTGGCTAATTGAAAATGCTAATTAATCATAACTCCAGACAAATGTATCAAATTCTTTTAATAGTGATTATAAAATGCAGAATAGGCATGAGTATGAACTCCTCATGCAGTTGACAGCATTTGTTACCTGGTGGACTATCCCAGATCCAGGAGGGACAACAAGCATGTTGTTGAATGCATTTGATCCCCATTTGAGGAAACCAAATCGTTCCTTGTTACGTCGAAACTCATGTTCCATATTTGCCTGCACGGCATTTTCCGATCTCGCCACATCAACCTGAACGGAGTGATCAATGACAAGATCCACAGGAACCTGCGTGCATGGAATTTGGCAAAACCCTTACAAATAGCAGGCCACAACTTCTTCTTTTAATGTGTATAGCTAGCGTCCACATGCACATGCTGGAATCATTACACTCCAATCCAAAGAAATAACAAACAATAACAATGTATGCAATTACAGCAAAAAAAAAAAAAAAATTGAAGTGCAAAATCCATCAAAACCCTGGGAATGCAGTTTCAAAACCATCTACAAGAAAATTACACAGGCAAAGCTCTCACCAATGGATTAATCTTATTAGAATCCCCGCCGAGTCGGTTCATAGCATCACGCATACACGCAAGATCAACAACAGCTGGAACACCGGTAAAATCCTAAAAGGCACCATAGAACGACCTTAAAATTAAATCTACAACCATAAACGAGCAGAAATTTAATCCAGAAATCTGTTTAACCTAATTTTCACATGTATTACCTGAAGAAGCACTCTAGCAGGCTTAAACGGAATTTCGACCTGCTTGGGAGCCGAGTTCTCCCAATCAATAATCTTCTCAACATCCTTGCTCGTAACTTGGAACTCATCGCAGTTACGAATCGCGGATTCGAGCAGTATTCTAACAGAGAAAGGAAGTTTCTCTACAAGCACGCATCAAAACAATCGCAAGATCACTACGATTCATGAGATCGATTCTTCAAAAAGCAACAAGATACTCAGAAATACAGTGATTATGAATAAAAAAGAGAAAGAAGAAAAGGACCGACCGATTCTAGGATCTTGGAGAGCTGGTAAGCTATAGTACTTGCCGAAGTCGCCGCCTCCAGGTTTCTCAAGAGTTCTCAGTATGCTCTGGAACGGATTACGACCAGGAGCTGAAACGCGTAATCAATGAAAATGGCGAAACTCAAAACTCATCCATGGAGGAAAAACTGAAACCAGATGGAACTTATAGCTCCTTACCCATGGAATTAGGGCCTGCGCGAGGATCTGAATTTTGATTTGAACAGCGACGCGATTGACGATGAAGATTGGAGAAATGAACTTGGAATATCTGTAGAAGGTGGGGTAGGTGAATTTATATACATGTGTGCAAAACAACTTCACCGCTAGTCGGCCAGCCGGCTGTGTAATCCGTTGGAGGGTTACTTTTGGAATTTGCGTGGCGGTGTTTTCTTTTTATTTTTCTTTTTCTGGCCGCGAGAGTTATTATCTTGTGCCAAAAATTCTTCGGCTGCTCTGAAAATGTTAATTTGTAGATTGTACGCACTTGTTATTTTAATGCCTTTATAATGTTCGGTAATGCATATATTTTCTCTTATTATATGATATCATAAAAAATGAATAAACTTCAATAATTCATCATCTTTATAAACATAAATAAATTCTCATAAAAAATATCAATAAATTATACATTTTACTCTTTTGACCCCTCATGGTGAAAAATGTTTTTCTTCAAATGAATTTTGTTTTCAGTAGCATTTACACGAAACTAATCAAAATGGTGAATATAATTTTAGAATAATGCGGCTTTTTTGTTAACAAGAAGGAAAATATAAATTGCAGTTTCCATTGTCTTATAACTACGTGCTTTTATTTCTTCTTCTATTTTTCTCTGTTATCTTTTATTTTATAGTGTTAATCATGTATTTACAATGCAAAATAACAGGATTGTTTTATTTCACGTGCAAAATAAATAGTGCTTAAAAGGAAAACCCGCAAACATTTGGGGAAAAAAAGTAATAATAACAAAGGGAAGAGGAAAAGGAAAATAAAGGTAGTATAAGCTATAAATGGGTTGGGTCTAAGTTTGAACATTGCAATTAGACCCACACCCATTTAGAATTTGATGAACCAGACTCAAACCAACTATAGTCTCTGTCGGGTTTACTCGTTTTAAGCTCTAAGATGACTTCTATAGTGAAAATTTTTGACAAAATATAGTAACAAGAAACATAAATAATAACTTTTTAAAAGGAAAATAATAATTTCTTTTATCTACTATACATTCAAATAAAACCAGAATCCAAAGAGTTACAAATAGTCATTACATTCAAATCATATCATAGCACAATTCAAAATCCGAAATAGTCATAAACTGAAACATTAAATTCAAATCACAGTCCAAATAGAATTCATCTCAAGCCCTCTTTTAATTTAATATTATACAATAAATATTATATATAAGTTTAAATAATTGCATCTGAGTTCATAATTTAATTGGGATACACAAGAGTAGACCGGAACCCATTTATAGACTCCTAATTAGTTTCTGGTCTAGGTCTAGGTTTCATTCTAATTTGATATATCAAACCCAACTAAATGGGTAGGGTGCCTAGCATAAGCCAATGGTCGTGCGAGAAAAAAGAGTAGGGGAAAAAGAGAATGACATGGTTACAAGTTATTTTTAAATTAAAAGTGAATACTTCCGGGTGTGCTGTGGGAAATGACCCTGATTTACATACAATAATAATATGACATTTTGTTGTCAGCTTTAAAAAAAAAAAAATCTCAGCATATAAGTGGTCCTTTACTTGGTGCTTGCTAATCACCCTAACTAGTCCACAAAATTTTATTATTTTTAAAATTTTAATTGTATGGATAACAAAACCATAAAAAATTATAAACATTTCTTAATTTTCACACAACCTAATGATGTTTAGGGCATTCATTCATGTTGAAACAATCATAAAGATTTTTATAAATTTTTTTAACTTTTATCTTGTAAATGAAAATCCTAGATATCACGAAATTATATGAAATGATATGAATTCTTTCTTGTCTTGATTTCTCTATTTCTTTACAATAAAATCCCTAGCAAACATACATAAATCGACCTTCCTCACAACTACTTGGTCGAAGAATCCATTAGCCGGAACTATGCCCACAAAGACTGAATTATCAGAATCAACTTCTGTGTCCACCCGTGCGAAACTCTATGGCAGCCATTTCCCACCGAGGAAGAGTCTATTAATTGTAGATTCAACCATTGAGCGACAAATCCCTTATAGAGGGCTGAATGCCTCTCAATCGAGGAAATCACGATCAAAAAAATGTATGTAATTCCCGTAACATTTAAAATCAACTAGGGTTTTTGTCTAATAATTCAAGTCTTTAACTAACTTGGGCGCCGGAAGCACCATTTAGCGAAAAATCCCTCGATCCAGCTCACGTCTACTCATTCTATAGATTGGACCAAGCAAGTTCATACTACCTGGTGGTCAATCCTATTTCTTGCCGTATCTATGCTTTTACATAGAGTCCATCCATTAATTTTAGGAAAAGTGAGATTCACTACAAGAATCAGTAATGCAACGGTAGTTGGACTAATGTATGCTGCGACTTAACAAAAACCAAATCGTGACTATAGTTATAGTTTGAAAATATTGGGGCTCAAATTTAGGGTTGTCCAAGGAGATGAAAAGCATACTAACCATGAGCTTTACAAAAATTTCCCCACTTTGTTATGGTTCGTGTTTAAAAGTTCGCGAATACACGTGAAGAAAATGTTTTATGATCTTTTCCGAATTGAGCAACCTGGGTCGTAGAACTTCTTCAAAACAGCCTATAAATGGAAGGTTGAATTAGTTTTAGAAATATTTTCTATTGCTAGTAGCCAATTTACCAACTATTAATCAGTCAAAAACATGTAACTTGATTCTATCTTATTTTTCGATATAGTCCATGGGATATGGTTACTTCGAATTTATAAAATTATAAATTTATGTAATTAGACAATACATGGTACAAATAAATAAATGAAGGTAGAGAAAATAAAACATAAAATATATGACTTGATTTTTATCTCATCTTTTCGCTCGATCATTATAAATGAAGGTAGAAAGGAAAAATAAATTGTTTAAATTCACAATTTCAGGTCATTTATATTTCAATTCATGATATTTTTAAAATAAATCACCTGAATTTATGTAATTAGAAAATTCTAACCATACATTATAAAAAATAAAAATAGAAAGTAAAGATAAAAAAATAAATAAATAAAATTATTTAAAATTATATTCTTTAAATTTAATTTGCATTTGCATCGGCATTTGACCCAATCCACTGCGTCGGCGTTCAACCTTTTATGGTCCCCAGTTTAGCTACCAAAATGGCAGGAACCGTGAATGGTGGCGGGAGCCACAGAGGGTAGACATGGATCAAATCATTACATTCGGAACGACGGCGTTTCCAGACTTTGGGCGGTCTCTTCCTGCGGCACCTGCGGTGCGTAGATATTTTTTTTCCTCCGTTGCGCAAACTACAACGGTCGCCATTATGATGAAGTGAAGCCCCTGGGAAGCAGCAAATCCCATTGAAGCAAAATCCCAATAAATAACGGGAAATAAATCATACATGATAGAGCCGAAGGAGTCTCTGGTTATTATTACAAGAACTCATTTCAATCGACTGAGAGATCAAAGGCCGTTGGGATCAAAGGTGCGTGATCCGTTCATTGACTTTCTCTTTCTTTGGAAACGAGTGACTATGGTTAAACCTTGTCCCGTGATCGCTCGATCTGTCGACGAGCTTAAAACCCTAGAAAGTTTGTGTCAAATTGTCAAACGAAGCTTCTTCTCCTATGCCACCCCCGCGCTTGGAAACTAGGAAGAAGTGGGGAAGAGGGATTGGCGTATGTGTTAAGGAAGAAACGCCATAAATGCGATTTAGTCGATTTGGGTTGCTTTCCTTTCTTAACGACTAAGCGTTGTTCGTCGATCTCTGTGTTATATATATTTGTTCTTCCCTAATTCGTGTTTTATTGGACCCAGATCTTTGTAATTTGAACAAGTCTCTGAGCTGCGGAAGAAATCATCGATTATGGAGGCTTACGCATACCTGTCGCGTTCTTCTCCTTCCTTCTCGGTTGGGAATTTGGTCGAAAGGGTGAAGGATTTTCTCAGTTTTGCAGTCTCCGCGGTCCTTGGAAACATATTCTCCGCGATCTTCACCTTCTGCTTCGCTTTGGGTTAGTTACAACTATCCATTTCCTTCTAGTTTCTGTTCACTATTTTCTTGCAGTGTTTTTTGTTTTGTGCTTTGTTGATAACATGACTTGCCACTGTTTGATCCTTCCAAGTAATGTGATGGGCGTGTCTGCATGTTTAGATTGTGGGTCTTTTCTGTATCTATTTCACTACTAGTCCTTATTACAATTCGGGGCTGTAAGTCGTCAACTTGGGAAATTAGATTTCAAATTTTCCGTCCATAAAAATTGAATTTCGAGAAAGAAACAATGTCCATGATCCGTGCTGTTCTTGCTGGATTTAAAGTATGCTTGATCTGAGAAATTTGTCATAAAATATATTTATTTGGTCTGAATTACAGTCACAGTGAGGAAGCGTTTATTTACAATTGAAGGGCCTTTTTTAGTAGTTGAAACTAACTCCAAAATTTGTGTCTTTTAGTTTGAATACTCTGAAGCTTGATCATTTTAGAAAATTGTGACTGAGCGAATTTCATTTAAGGAGTCACGTCTCTTCTTAAAATTGTGACTAAGCGAATTGGGTCACTTCGTCTGCAGTTGGTACTTTGCTGGGAGCGATGACGGGGGCTTTGATAGGCCAAGAGACTGAGAGCGGATTTGCTCGAGGGGCTGCAGTTGGAGCCATATCTGGGGCTGTGTTCTCTATCGAAGTCTTCGAATCTTCTCTTGTTCTCTGGCAATCAGATGAGTCCGGGGTTGGCTGCGTCTTATATTTGGTAAGCCATTTTGCCTTTAAACCCGTTCATCTATCTTCCTGATGAGTGTTTGATATCATGAAGGGATTGAATGTAAATGAGATCGAAGAGAAAAGATACACAAGTCTACACAACCTTTGGTTTTTTGCATTTTGTATCCTGGAGGTTAATTTTCTGTTTCCATGTGATGTTTGCAGATTGATGTTATTGCTAGCCTTCTAAGTGGTAGACTTGTTCGTGAACAAATCGGTCCGGCCATAATGAGTGCAGTACAAAGTCAGGTATCTTACCAGATCTGTTCTTATGGGATAACTGTTACATGGTTTAGTTCGCTGCTTGGAATTAGCTACTCTGATGCAGGCTCTATTCCCCAATCGAGAATACCCATTCCATTCAACTAGATTATGGCTGAAAGGTGGGAATGGAATGAGAATGACAATGTAACAAGAGTAGAAATTGAATGGCTATTCCCTTACATGAGGGAATGACCATTTCAATGCAATGATCGTTTCATTCCATCTTATATTATCAGGAAATGGAACAGGAATCTGTATTTCCCATTCCCATTCCCTGCCATTTGAATGTATCCTTAAAGAGTGCATTAATAGCTTTTGACGTCAGAAGTTCATGCTTAAACATGCTCCATTTTGCTAATAGTTTGAACATTTATAATCTCTCAGATTGGTGCTGTTGAGACGAGATTCGATGAGGTCCCAAACATATTTGACACTGGTGAAAGCAAGGGTCTGGCAGGGGATTCAGTTGAAAAGATCCCAAAGGTCGCGATCACTCGCTGTAACAATGTTGATGCAGTCTGGGGAGAGAGTAGGTTGCTCAGTATGCCTTCAGGTCAGTCGATTAACTATTTCTTTTTCGATGATAAACAGTTTGGATTGTTGAAGAGAAGATAGTCTAAACTACATATATAAATGATTATATTTTCAGGACTTTCAATTGGGAGAGACGGTCCGGTCGTTGCCTCACTGTTACCATATGTTTCACCTCCCCTGTATCGACAAATGGCTTATTAGGCATGGTTCGTGCCCATTGTGCAGAAGAGATATGTAATGCGGTCGTGTACATTACGAATGACAACAGATTTTCTTATTTTCCATTAGATTTATTTGTTTTTATTTTTGTAGATTTATGTATGTTTGTATGAGTTCATATAACCGTGTGGTATGTTGCTCTTTTTGGAAGAGGCCTGCCCATGTGTTGGAGGTCTCTATGTACTCGCTGATTGTATAAAGCTTCATCTGAGAATTTTACTTGCTTCATTGGATTAGAGCATTCTAACCTCTTTCTTCTTTTCCCATCCATTATATTTTCTCTGTTTTGGAATCTCCCCGAACCCAGTTTTGCTTATATTCAATATGGATGGAAGTTTCGGAACAGGTTAAAGCTGGTGCGTGCACACCCTTTGCTTGCATGAGGTGCATTTATTATAACTTGTCCATGTATTTATATAAACAAAATAAAGTTCCCTCTCTGTTATTTTAATAAATAATAAAATATATTCTTATATATTTATGTTATATAATTTTTTTATGATTTTATTGCGGAGCTTGTCATCGTGTTCGTGGGAGATTCGGAGCCTTGTGACCTTTTTTCTACGAGGGGTCTCGAGGGGTGGGTTAGGTATGGTAGGTGCAGCTATGAAAAACCTGGACAATGTCTGACACAGACAGGATTTTTATTACTCGGCAGTTCTTAAAAGAAGAAGATTTGCCTCCTTGTACCTTGGAAGAAATATCTAAACATGCAGTAGATCTGCATCGTTTGGCCGACATTTTATGTAGAGACCCTTAAAATAAATATCATAGGACCATAACTTAAACAAGTTTGGGGTAAAATAAGTGATCACTTGCAAAGGAGGCTCATCCTTGATTCATTTGGTTCAACTGTCCACCAAGGATTGCTGAAGCTTGAATCAGACGTGGTTGTCAAAGTCATAACTACACGGAAAACGTTTTCCTCCAACCCTGGTAGCCTGCCCTTCCAAATCTCGACACGTGTTCATTTTATTTAATTTCTTTTTAAAATTATTTTATTGCAATAGCTTTTGATTTTCACAATACTTTAAGCTTGCCTTTTTAAAAATAATTTTATGCACATAAAAAATTTTATAATAAAATCATAAAAAGTTTGTGCCAAGAACTTATGAGATCACAAGTTATAATTTACTAAAATACTCTCCACTAAATTTGTGTCACACAAGTCTCTTGTAATTTTATTATGAAATTGGGGAAAAACTTTTTCCATAACTACACACTTCTAATTGTAAAAGAACTTATATTTATCTCATAAGTGGATGATAATATTGTAGATTTAAGAAAGGTCAAGTTGGCTACATCCAAAACCATATCCTCACCCGCCGATTTTATGGGGGAAAAAAAAAAAAAGAAACAATGGAAATATAGCACTTACATTCATATTTTCCATATATTCGAATATTTTGAAGTCTAATATTAAAATTAAAATTAATAAAACTTGATCTCATTATCTATTGCAAACAATTAAGCTTCTTTGCCACTAGGTTATCTCGTAATTATATTAACAAAAACAACAACAATTCTATAACCAACAAGAACATAACAATAATAAGGGGAAAAAACACATTGAATGACTTAAAAAAAAAGAAAGAGAGAGAGAGAGAGTAAAAACCTTTTAGCTTCGGTTATAAAAACATGTATGACATACCAAACTTAATATACATATACATAGATATACACATGCATACAATGCAAAAATAAAAAACACAACACAACAATAATAAATAAACACTAAATTGATATATATATATCATAAATTGAACCAACTTCAATTAAAAAATGAAATGGAAAAATTAACACAAAAATGCTTTATCTTTAACTAAACAAATACATACATCTACTAAGGAAAAGAGCAAATAAAAATGTAAGGCAAAACAAAAATTATGATAACAAAAACATAACAATAATAAGGAAAAAAAACATGCCTAATTAAAAAAATCATAAAAACACATCATTTTTAACTAGAAGAGCACGGGTAATTTCTGACCCTTAACCAATTCGTTCCTTAAATGATTCTTTCACGCGAATTATATTATATGATTCACAACAACAATTAAGACAACAATCTGGGCATAACAGTTGTGTGCATTAGACCAAGAGCACAAGACTTCAAACTTTACCATGGTTGGGAAATCATTTATCATACACCGTATTTAGTACATGGGAAATAGAAAATGAAAGATTAAATTAACATAATGCAACATATTTTTCAAAGAAAGAAGTCACCGCCCGTGGTAATCATACCCTGCTGCTTTAAACCCAAGCCATGACCCAAAAATACTTTTTAACTTAAAATTAAATTTATTAAATTATCAACAGATGAAGACATTATGTATTCCTTTTAAACGTGACACGTGTTCACGTTTTCAATAGCCTCATCCTTCTCGTCCTCGCGTTCCAAAGAGCGCAATCTGTTCATGATCTTCTCCGCCGCTTCTTCCGACCGCGTCCCGTCGAAAAAGCCGTCTTCGGCGCTCACCACTCCCGGGTTCTGGCTGTTCATCACAGACAACACGGTGGCGAAATCAAACCCCACGTTCGCCGTGAAATGGAGCAATCCCTTGGGAACCACGAACACATCCCCTTCCCTGAGCACTTTCTTGAAAAGCCTCTGTTCGGTGTCCAAGAATCCGGCGAGCACCGTCCCCTTGATCACGAACATCATCTCCGCCGCCCTCGGGTGGGAGTGAGACAGCACGCCGCCAGCGACGACCATGTCGGTCCGGGCCACGGCGAGGCCGAGCGTGTTGAGCCCCGGGAATTCGGCGGCGGTGAGCAATTTTGTCGCCGACCTGAATATCCAGTCCACGTCCCCGGGATGGTTCAGCTTCGACGTCTTGAAATCCGACGGCTCGACCTCGCTTGGGTTCTTACAGGGGAATCCGTTGAAGAAGAAGGCGGGGGCCGACCCCGGCGGCGCCGTCGGACACGTGTCCTGGAGGTTATCGGAGTTTGAGGCGATGGCGGAGGAGATGGAGATTGAGAAGATGATGGAGAAAAAGAGAGGGTAACGGCTGAAATTCATCTTGAGCTGGTTGATTTTGCGATGATATTAACCGATTCTGGGAAAAGAGAGGAGTGCTCTATCATCATCTCCATTGCCCGTAGCTCATTTTATACGGAAGGAGGATCAAGGAACTGCTTGGCGGGTTCAGGGTTTGGATAAAAGGGAAGTAATTAGCTTCTTCATAGGCTTGGAGTTCACTACTAGTCTTTGAAGTGGATTATGGATTAAGAATCACGTTGCTTGAAAGAAAGATAAGCTCCCTAAGGAGATCTGGATTGCTCGGAGCTAGTTGGACACCCTTTAACTCCATTGTTGAACTGGGTAAAAATGGATTCTCTGAAATCCAGGACTTTGGGGGCTATTTTTTTAACCGATCAATGTGAGTGATGTTGAGTCAGTTTTTTTTTTTTTTTTCAATAGGGTTCAGGGGAAGAACAGGCCATTGAGATCTTCTAAGAATGCAGCTTCACTGGATGATGCCAGGGGCTTAGACCCTCTAATCAGTGAATCATAAATGAATTTATACCAGGACTCAGCAATGGTTTCATGTAAAAGAATATGAAACATTCGGTAAAAATATGATAGTTCTGTTCAGTCACATTACAGTCGCAAGTGAAAGCCAGCAAAATATGAAGGGGAACTATGTTTCGCAACACGCATTATCAAGCCATGTAACAATCAATGAACAGTGGAATGGATGGATCCAAATTAACAGGGTTTTTTTTATCAGATCTTCCTCGGTAAATAAAATCACAATTGCTCAGTTCGGGTTCCCCATAAAGGATCAATAGATCTGCCAGACACGCAGAAATTCATCAACGTTACAAATTTGTGCAACAGCTGATCTGAATCATTGGCCACCTAAGAACAATAGAGACATCTCTAGATATGAACCCGAGACAACAGAAAGGCAGATTCCAGAACCCCAATAGAGACATCTCTAGATATGAGCCCAAAACACAACAGAAACGCAGATTCCAAAACCCCTCAAGAGGGTACAAAAGAAGCGCAATGAGCTTATACGAGTGCAATTCTTTCTGTGGCCTAAAAGGGCTTGGTTCAGCACAGATCCTGACCCCTGAGTATCTCTGAGATAAACTTTATCATAGAGCACAGTCCACCCAAGAAGTTATGATCAATTACCCCTCTTCCTTCCACAACATGAGCAAAATCAATAAGCTTCACTTCAACACCTGAACTCCTTCCTTCTAGCACTGCATTCTTTTCATACAACATGAGAACCGAACAGGAATTAAAATGGTAAATCGTTTGATCCTCAAACCAAGCTTTCAGCTCCAATAGCTGTGACATTATTCCCGAAGGACCGCCAAAGACAGTTGCTGCAAGAGAAGTATCCAGGTCAGAACCAGGATCCAAACATGAGTTAGAAGAGACAAATTTTCTCAAAACCAACCTAACATCATCTACAGAAAAACTCATGACACGATCTTTCTCAGGCTTCCAAAAGCCCGATTCTTCGCACCCATAGATCTTCAGCCCTGATATCCTAAACCCTAGTGCCAAGCTTGTGGTTTCTCTATCTTTCTTAAGACATCTAGCAATATAATCCTCAGAAGCTTGTGGGTACCATGTTCTTGAACCGATCTTAATGTCCATAATAGAGGGGTGAAGGCGATCCGAGACAAGATCTTGTAGAACAAGGTGGGGGTGCAGGCCGGATCCGTCGGAAGCTTCTAGAACCTGAGTTCCATAAAAGATGGGGAAGAATTTGCGAATGGAGCCTGGAATATGAACATTGGAAGAGAATGAGGTGTAGAATGCCAACTCTGTGTTTCCACGTTCATCATTTTGAAGGGGCTTATAGAAGCGCCCTGAATCATCTACAAGAGGACCAAGCTTTCCATCACGAGCTTGATGCCCGGCAACTTGATGGTTTGGAACCTTAAACATGGTCAAAAGGAATTTGGAACTCGCAAAAATGAAGCTAGATTTTACTTGAGTCTCGGTTGGCAATAGGAATTTCTTTGGACTGTCACTAACAAAATGAAACAAAAAGCAAAATATCATCAGTCTCACCAACTTGGAAAAAGCTAACGAAAATGTTGCTCAAAATACTATTGTTCCAGTCACAGTGAATTCTTCATTTTTTTCTCTTTTACCAAAAGCCTACATCTCTTAAAGCACCCAAGTTTTAATTTTACATTTTTTTTAATTATTACAAAAGTAAGGGTGCATAGTTAGAAGGTATTGATGTTTAATGTTTTGTGCAGCTCCAAAACGAATTCCCTAAACCTTAATGTGTAGTTTCTTACCAACAAAAAAGAAATTAGTCCTCCATGAATGACAGTAATAAGAAGAGCCAACTATCTACACATCCAAAATTGATCAATTTTAATTGAACAAACGTATAGATTGTAAGAAATCGGAGCATTCAGATAGAAAGGATATGAAATAAATAAACAATTTTATACCAACTTGGTTGTTATCCGCAGTGCAAATGACAAAAATAAACCAGGGCTTCTGACCCTATTTCCATACTCTGGAAAAAGGCAGAATGTAAGTTTTATACAAAAAGGATGATTAGAACTTAATAAACATAATTAAAAGCCGTATCAGTGAGTTCATTTTTAATAATATAAAGAGAAGACATTATTATGACTTTCAAAGTAATAGCTAAGGTTTTTTATCACCCCTCAACCAGGAAATTGTTTATGAGAGAAGCTTCGCAACCACATCCAAACATTAAAATAACAGATATAGATGGACAGATCAACACCAAAAAAAAAAGGGCCGTAATACAAAACACGATACACCTAACCATTAAAAATCACAGAATAAGAACAACCAAAAAAATAAAAATAAAAAAATGGTTGCAAACACCATCAAGCACAAAAATAAACCCTAAGTCGACGGAACGGGAGATTGAACTGGCTGAGGAAATAACAAACACCCTCTATCATCACAAACCCAAATCGAAGCTCAAAATAGATAACGAAGAAGAGATGACTCAAAAAAAAAAAAAAAAAAAAAAAAAAACAGAACTTTTGGCAGAGAAGAAAAATTCAAACTCGCCTTGAAGGATTCGTAGCGAGGCGGTGGCTGAGATGTGGTCCGGGAGCTGATTGCGGTCGCGTCGAGCGTGAGGATTTGGGGTCAACGGGCGAAAAGCACTGGAGAGAATCGAAGTGGAATTTAAGCGTTGGTCCCGTGCGCAAAATGTTCCCCCAGAGCCCAAACTGTCTCTTACTTCTCTCATCTCCATCCATTATCTTTAATTGGAAAAAGAGATTCGAGTCCGATCAATTATACGAGTTCGATTATAATATAATTTTGTTAAAAGGTTCGGTTCAAGTCAGACTCAACCTCAGCTGGCAAAAGACTTGACCTATTTTATTTCAAATTGTGAAGCACTTCAAATCAAATCTGACCTAATCAGGAGTCCTACTAATTTTGTGCACGTACGTGCTCAAGGCACCTTTATCCTTGAATGCATGTGCACACGATTAGAAGTGGTGCTATTGTATGAAATTATTAAAATAATGGTTTACCTCACTGGTTCAACAATAGTTCATCACGTGATTTAGCTGATTTTATTTAGAAATCAGTGAAAGGTGAAAATAATAAGAAAAAATGTTGAATAGAATCCAAGAAAAACATTTGATTGGTAAGCTAAGACAGTTTAGTTTAATCTTAAGGCCTCGTTTTATTTTGTTCCCATTTCTTGTTTCTTGTTTTCAATCCTAAATTTTTAGGAAATAACGATAAAAAGTATGTTTGGGTCTATATTTTTATTTCATAAATTTTGCGAAAAGTTCTCTAAATTTTTAGGAACTCCTTAACAACTTCGAGAGGGAGAAAATATTGCCCTCTCATAAACTCCCAAAATTTTAAAAACAATGTATATCTCCTCCTCCTACAACTATCGATCATCTAATTTTGGTCACCATTGTCACCAAATTCTAGCTAAATTCTCGATTGGAATATGACAGATTCCGATCACTTTTGCTAAATTCCGATCACCTCTATCGGAAATTGTCAAGTAAAAAATTAAAATAGATATATAATGCGTACAAACTAAATAGGTTTCTCATTATTAATGGAAAAATAGAATATAGAAATAAGAATAAGAAGAATCGAAAATAAAATTTAAAAATAAGAATGTGAAAGTGAGAATAAAATCAAACGGCCTATTTCGATGACTTTTAAATATCTTGAATGTTGCGTTCCCCACGTGTCCGACATGGTATCGAGGCATCTACGTAATGAACCTCTACGCTGAGGATCCCAAACCCCTACCAGAGACGATAACTCCTACAACAAAAATCTTTAATGCGGTTCAAGCAAAACCAGCTCGCACTCTCTACAAATTAGTAATCTGCATGGCATTGGCAATGGCAACCTATACAAATGTCGTCTCAATGGAGCAAATAAGTGGGAGAAAAATTACATTCAATCTTCTTATGATTTTTGATACAGTTACAGATAATTCCCTATGATTTAAAAATGAGCACATAATTTTCATGTGGTTTTAATGGACTTGCAAAAGTTAACTTTTTCGTCAAATCTAACGTTTTGTTCTTTCATAAATTATTTAGTGTTTATTATGATACAAAAAAAACATGAAACATGAAAAAAAAGTTGATAATGCCCGAACAGAGTAATATATGGGGGATTAATCAGATGAGATCAAATGTAAGGAAATTAAGAAATCATCAAAAGCAAAGCAGTCAAAAAGCCTGCCCTAGATCCACTCTCACCCAAGCAAAAATGTTGTGTCCTTCACACAGACCGGGTCTACATTTTCTCATCCTCAAAAAAGAAATTCAATTTTTTCTCCCTCATTTCCCCCTTCCCGATTAATTGACAAAGGGCAAATTAATGTATTTATAGGGGAACAGTGTTTAGTTATTTAGGTAAACTCAAGTTATAATTAACTGCTTTATTGCTTTCACGAGTGAGTTAAAAAAATTTAATTTTTGTTTATTCATTTAGAGAAGAAAAAGTGTGAATCGATCGGGCAATGAAGAGCAGCAATTTTGTGGATTCAAGTCCTGATGAAACGAGAAAGCTTAGTAACAATAATAATGATCGGCCCGTTTGTCCCAAGCCTCGCCGCCTCGGATCTGTCGTTCCCGATTTTCTCAAGCCTCCCAGATGCACCAGACACAGGTGTGTGTGTGTGTGTGCTTTTTTTTTTTTTTTTTTTTCATCTTTCATTTTTCCATTTTCCTGGTATAATTTTCGTTTGTTTAATTCCTCTCTTTTATTCTATCTGTAATCAGTCATTCTAATACTGATGAACGAAGCGGAGTCCTCGACATTATAGCTGAAAGGGTAAGAATCTCCGCACTACACCATCTCTCCCCAATTTTTGCTTTCATAATTTTCTTTTTAAAAAAAGAAAAAAACAATAGAATTAGCCAAGTTGGTAGCTAAATCGAGACTTCTGGCAATTTTTACACGAGAAATTGGGAAATTTTGATTTTTCAGGGAATGGACGGAGGGGAAAGCGGGTGCAGCGGGTGCACGTCGCCGGCGTGCTACACTGGATCGCCGCCGGGAAGAACCGATAATCCATTGGTTCACGATGCTCACTTCGTCCATCATCAGACGGTGGAGCTTCTCTC
Organism: Santalum album; assembly: GCA_034195605.1. NCBI lineage: Eukaryota > Viridiplantae > Streptophyta > Magnoliopsida > Santalales > Santalaceae > Santalum > Santalum album. The sequence continues at coordinate 17,151,576 of CM067261.1, read as the reverse complement.
GCCGCTCACGCGCACCAATCTCTCCGATAAATTTGGTCTCGCGGCGTCTTCTTCCCCCTCCGTCTCGCCGGCGTGAGCGGCGCCGACCTAAGCGGCGACGTATAGGTCACGGCTCTTTTTCATCGCCATTTTGGTGAAATCTTGATTAGTTGGGCACCTCTAGGGTAAAATACGAAGGTAGTTGGCGAAAGGCATTAATTTGAGAGTTCAACGTTGACGCGACGCTATATTTATGATGAAATTGGGTTGTAAGCTGAAAGTCCCTTGTATTTAATTCCAAAACCATAAATTAACCTTGGATATTTTTAAATATTCAATGGGCCAAAATATAGGTAAACTCATGAACAGCCTTAATATTTTATATTTTTATATTTTTGAAATTTGTTATTTCAATGCATTAAAAGTCGTGAATTACAATAATAAGGCAGCTGCACAATTGAACTAAGCCTCCTTTTGCTCCTTCTTTTTAAAGTTGCACCTTATTGTGAATGTCCGATAAGTAATACGTGTCATTGAGAGATCTTGATCGTCTGCTCTTATTTTTCTAAGCAAACCATTAAAAAGTGATATTTTGAGAATTTTATTTTTATAACCTTGTCCTTACCCATTTTTGTTTGGAATTGATACAGTAAATACATCGGATTTTGTTACAGGAAAAAAAATTTGAGAGGTTGATTTACAAAATTATGCAAAAAAAAATGAAGAAAAAACAGGTAAGGCCTCGATTGTAAAAATAAGATTCTTAAAGTACTACTTTTTAAAAGTGACGTCATAGTAGCTTTAAAGTGGTCGACTTTTCGAAAAATTGAACAGAAAAGCTCTTTAAGATTACGCAAACTTTGGGTCATGTTGAGATCAAAAAGAGATGGGAAAAGAGGGGTGAAAGCGAAAGGAGAGCGTGAGAAGTAAGGGTCAGGAGCTTATTTTTAGCTTTTTCATTGAAAAAGTTATTATATGTTTACTAAACTTTTAGAAAGTTTAAAATATTTTTTTATAAAAACTTAAATATGCTTTCGAAAATTAGAAAACAATACGGTAAATAATTTCACTAAAAAGTCTTCTTTTTCGCTTTTCAAAAAATGTGAAAATAAATTTTTATAAGTCTTTGATGAATTAATTCTAAAACAAATGTAGCGTGCGAAACATACGTTTTTATGTTTTATAAATATTCACAACTTGTTTAAATGACAAAACAAAATGCCAATAGGACAGTTGATTTTAGTACTTCATAACATAAAAAATTAATGAAATAATCATCCATTTGAAACAATCAATTTCTCAAACGCCACAAAACCTTCCATTCCTATTTTCTTTATTTTTTCCTTTTATTCTCATTTCAAAGTTTATTCCCATTTTAATTCTCATTGTATTTTTGTCCTTCAGATGCAACGGTAGAGCCTTGAGTAATGAAAACAAAAATGATCATGTTCTATTTTTATTGTCATTTTTCTAATCTGACCTCGCAAGTAAGCGTAAGAAAAATGATCGTCTATTTTAAGAATTACATTTTAAATCAATTTATTTTTAGATTTTTTTTTCGATATTCTCCCATCCATTATCATTTAGGCGGAGGATAGAGAAATAAATTTAACGCGGTTCGGGGATTTAAATGGTCAAAGAGCCACCCCTCGAAACCACAGCTCACCGGGGCTTCTTAAAAACTTTACCTTATTATAATACGTCTAGCGTCAACGGACCCGTCAACGACTGCCTGCTGCCGCAAACGCGGGTCCCACACGTGCGGGCCCCATTCTCTCGTTAGGTTGGTGGGAAACGGCTATCCACGATTTCCCGGTTCGGTTTCGTCTTCCCAAAGATGACAACACCACCACCACCGTTTTCACTGTAAAAACGAGTCTTTAGAAGAGTCGACGCGAGATGAGTCCTTCCCCCTCTGTTGTTGGGAACGCGCCAATTTTCTCAAACCCTAACGACTCTCTCCCCTTCCTCGTCCTCCATAGTCCACCATTCTTCTCCATCCTAGGGTTTCCGGCTGTCGTAATTTTGCTCTGAAACCCATCATCATGGCTTCTCCTTCTGATTCTTCCAGATTCCTGTTCGTTTCCACGGCCGCGATTTTGGCCGTTTCGGCTCTAGTTTGGAGTCCTCGGAGCTGCGTTGGGTCGGGGACCTTCGGGTTCGATGTGCATCACCTCTTCTCGGATCCAGTGAAGGCGCTCCTCGCCGCCGATTTCTTGCCGGAGAAGGGGACCCTCGATTACTATGCCTCCATGTCTCGTCGCGATCGCGTTGTTCGGAGCCGTCATCTCGCCGCCGCCGGTGATCGGACGCCGCTCACTTTCCTCGGAGGGAACGAGACGTTCCGGTTGGACTCATTGGGATAGTATGTTTTCTTTATTTAGTCCCTTATCTAAATGACTCTTGTTTCTTTTGATTTGAAAGAAATAATTTAGAACTGTAAGCTTTATTATCTTTTTTCTTATTGAACCAAAAAAAAAAAAAAAGCAAAAAAAAAGTGTGGGGAGGTCTTTAACCTTTTGTACAATATGTTATCCTAATTTCAGTTTGCATTATGCGAATATCTCTGTGGGGACTCCGAGTAAATCATTTCTGGTAGCACTGGACACCGGCAGCAACCTATTATGGTTGCCATGTGATTGTATCCGCTGTGTCTCTGCATTGAAGACACCAAATGGAGATGTATGTTAGATTTTTATCTTTAATTTTGTGTGTATTTATTCAGATCAACTTTAATTGGAACGAATATGCGAACTAGTTTTCGTTTGCTTTTATGAACTATTACGTGCGTTGTGTGGAACATAAGAATTTTGAACCTTTTCCCTTTGCATCAGAATTTGTAGTGTTGGAAAAATTCGGAGAGGGGCAAGCTTTATTCTGATCTATACTTACCCTTACTGGGTTTCTTAAGGTGTCCATTCCGTCCTTTACCGTAGGTCTCTCAAGATTATATTATGTCATGCAATGTACTGTAAAGTTGGGAAGGATAGAGGGAGGGAAGACCAAAATTAACTTTGCTAACAACCAGAGCTATGCGCCACACGTGAAGTTCTAGGGCTATATAAATTGAGAGTAAGGAAATGAAGATCTTGATGATAGTTCAATGATACGACTTAAGAATAAGGAAATGAAGAAGAGTACAATTTTAGGGTGTTCTAACCCTGCCACCTAACAGCTCAGTTCTCTTATATAGAGTGTAGTGCTCTGGAGTTAACTTTGCAATTGCATGAGAACATTCCTTGTATCAATCTGAGTTGATAGTCTAGAAACTCTTAATTTTTGCTTTCTGTTTGCAAGTAAAATAAAATTATCTGTCTTGAAGGTATTGCCATTAGCTGTTATTAACTTTATAGCTTAGGTGAAGTTTGTATATATTACATGCATCTGCTGTTTGTTTTCACCAGACTTTACATGATTTTTTTTCTTTTTTTTTCTTTTTGGTATTAGTATTTTTTTAGACTTGTGTAAGAATATTGACCTGCTTATCGTGACTATAGCTGCTTAGCAAGATTATATTGCCACCTAGGTAGATAATCATATAGCTTTTTGTTCTTTTGTTCTTTTGTTTTTTTTTTTACCAGGAGCTGAAACTTAATATATATAGCCCGAATACATCATCAACAAGCACGAGTGTTCCTTGCAACAGTTCTTTGTGTGAAAAGAAGCAATGTTCTGCAACGTATAATACTTGCGCTTACGAAGTGGCCTATCTTTCTAATGGTACATCATCTACTGGGACCTTGGTGGAGGATGTGCTTCACCTTGTTTCAGAGAGCAATCAAACAAGAGCTATTGATGCACAGGTCACATTCGGGTAGGTTAACTTTTATCCTTTTTGCTTTAGAAACTCAATGATAAATATTGGGATATGCTGTAGCTGTTTCTTATCATGAAACTATTTTTTGTTCAAACCCTGGTTAATATGCTTAATGAGAGAATTAAAAATAGTTCAAAATTAAAATGACACAAGTTTTGAAAGTTCTAATAGGTCAAGGTCCCCCGTGGAAATAACCAGTTTACATAGATTTAATATTTGATGAGTTATGTAATTTACTTCCCTCTCGTAGATTGGCTCAACCATATCCTGAGAGGCTGATGCCTAATTAGGCGTTTCCGGTTTTTGAGCACTTGGTAATTGATATTGTTATTATACTTCTTTTGTTGCAGTTGTGGTCGAATTCAGAGTGGCAGTTTTCTACAGGGTGCAGCTCCAAATGGTCTATTTGGGCTTGGTGTGGATAATATATCCGTTCCCAGCATTTTAGCGAAGGAAGGTGTTGCTTCAAATTCCTTTTCCATGTGTTTTGGAACTGACGGCATTGGAAGGATCACTTTTGGAGATGAAGGCAGCTTTGACCAAGGAGTGACACCATTTAGCTTTCGTGATATACAGTAAGCTTTAGCCTTTATATTTGCATTATCCCATTGGCTAGTTCATTAAACTTTGTATGTTGCACTAACTCTCTCTTTTGGTTGGAACTTTGCTAGTCCGACTTACAATGTTAGCATCACCCGAATTGCTGTGGGGGAAAATGCCACTGACGTTGGCTTCAGTGCTATCTTTGACTCTGGTACATCATTCACGTACCTAAACGACCCAGCATATACACTTATATCAGAGAGCGTGAGTACTTAATTACAATTACTCAATTTTACTTGGTACAGCTTCACATCTGTTTTTTGATATCCTTAAATTTTGTTATATTGCAGTTTAATTCTCAAGCCAAAGAAAAGCGGCATAAACCCGAAGCAGATATTCCATTCGAGTATTGTTATGAATTGGGGTGAGTTTCGTCTGGAGAATGACATTTTTTTTTTCCTGCTTTATTTTCTTTTTGAATTAAAAGACATTCTTTATGTACCTGCAGTCAAAAACAGACCAACTTTACAACTTCTGATGTCATCTTCACAATGAAAGGTGGAAAGCAATTTAATGTAACTCAGCCAGTTGTGCTGATTTCTGCTCAAGTAAGGTTTCAGTCCCAATGCTTTATGTCAAATTCCTTCCTAAGGTGCACTGAAAAAGTGTTCTTTTGACATCCAGGGTCAATACATTTATTGTTTAGGAATTTCCAAAAGCGGGGATGTGAATATCATTGGACGTGAGTATCTGATCTATCTCTTCACTTTGTATTTAAGCTTTTGGGTGGCTTCAGTTGAGCAAACTTTTTATCTTCTCTTGCTTCTTTGATTTTTCCCTGGCAGCTTTGTTCCTGAGGAATTTTGGCCCCAAGTAATATTTTAGTTTATAAATTGAGGATTGCTCCTCCTTATTACTCAACCTTTTAGATTAATCCATCGAAATTATTGCTGCTCATATTATTAAAGTTGCACCCCCTTCTTCAGTATCTGAATTGTAATTCTGCTCTGCAAGCTTAGCCCATGCCGTATGGAACTTATATTGCATGTGCTCAATTTTTTTTTTAAAAAATTTTTTCGTGATCATGTGTATGTTTGGACACTTGTATTGAGATTTTTCGTTGACGATATGTACGGGTTAATTTTGTTCCAGAGAACTTCATGACTGGCTACCGCGTTGTTTTTGATCGTGAAAAGATGGTTTTGGGCTGGAAGAAATCCAACTGTGAGTAGATTTTCTGCTGTAAATTGGGTGTACACTTCATCTTCCCTCTTGCCCCGCTTTCTTAACGCGTGAAATTCTCACTCACAGGTTACGACACTGTCGGCGCTAGTAACATGCCTGTTAATCCTCGAAATTCAACGACAGTACCACCTCCGGTTACATTTGACCCAGAAGCCACGTCAGGGACTGGAAATAATCCTCAAATCTCAAGGGCAACCCCATCTCTACCACGCCTTCCACAGCGATTGAATACTTTATCTTGCATATCTGTGAGTTTGCTTCCACTTTTAGCAGTTCTTAGTCACCCCTTTCTCATTTAAAGCTCTTTTGGTGCTTGTTTCATTCATCAGTATGTTGTTTTAAATATAAACATAGACATGGAGGCACTGTTGCCCGCGATTTTTTTGGATTTCCGTAGTAACATTTTGGACTTGGGCTGTATATATTTTATAAGAATTAATATAGCATCACACTTTTAATCCGTGTTACAGAGTTCAGGTATTGTGAGTGGATTGGCTTCAACACTGTTTTGGCTCATGAACTTTCATCCAATTCCCTATTTGGCCCTTTTGATTTCCTTCTTCATTTCTGTCATTATTATCTATCACTGTGTTAATTTGAGTTATCGATTTAAGGGTTGGAACTTGTTTATCATTTAACTTTGGGGGTCAGCTACATTTGAGTTCTTGGCAATAAGTGGCATCAACAAACTTGATTACTTTTTTTCCCATTTTGTTCTGGGAAAATTGGAAGGGGCCTCATCTTCAAGGATTTGGGTTGTCTCCCATCCAGGTGTGCAGTTTCCTGTGTAGTTTTATAATTTTTTTTATAAATTTTTAAATAATTTGAACCTTACAGATAAAAATATCACATAAAAATATATAAACGTGTCAATTTTTATAAGATTTAGAAATACATAACCTATGCATCCTAAGCATTAAAAATAATAACATCTAAAAATTATGTTAAATTTTCAATGCATAGGATGGTTAAGTTATGTATTTTCAAATCTCATGAAAATTGATATTTCTGTATTTTTGTGCGTTATTTTTATTTGTATGATTCAAATCATTTAAAATTTACCAAAAATAAAAATATTACGAAACTGTACAGGGGATTGCACCCCACAACTGGAGAGGATCCAGTTCCCTTCGATCAGTCTTGAGCTGACCTTGAAAATTTAAATGTAAATGTGCCTAAGTTATGGAAGAGTCAATTATAAGAAGAAAAAAAATATTGGAAAAACATAAAAGACTAACTGAACAAGGAGAGTGCGTAAATAATAAATGTTGACTACTTAAAATAGCTTTTAAGCGATTCATTTTTTTTCTTTTTTGAAGTACCTGAATGATGTCTCAACCAGATCTTAATGAAACCTGTGTGGTAGCGTCTGGGTGACGTCGTTAAGATGGTCTTACAAGCAATCTATTGAAATTACTTGAATATTCTCTATCAATGTGTTGGCGACACGTTATATTTTTCAAATTTTTATGACACAATAATGAAATTACTTGAATATCCTCTATTAATGTGTTGCCAACACATCATATTTTTCAAATTTTTTATGGGACATAGGGTGGACATAAGCTTGGAGAATTCAAGTGGCTACTCGTTATTTTGACGGGAAATTCATAAGTGATAACTTAATTTTTCAAAAAATAAAAAATATATTATCAAAAATGATAAAAATTTGAAGCCAGAAACGAGGACTACCTCAACCAGAACTGAGATTCGACCTTCGAACCAATTTATCCTGAACATCCCGCGGCTTCACGAGCGCCAAACTAGAGCGACTGCGATCATGAACGCTAAAACTTTCAAACACACACAGCAACACTATAAAATAATAATAACGACACAAACCATGTTTAATAAATAATTAAAAAAAATATAAACCTCTGGAAACTATCCAAAAAGATGATAATAAAAATTAATAAATACCCTGACGAAACTGCTTAAAAGCTCTGAATCAGTACTTGCATTCTCTTTCCAAAGAAACTACCTAGGTATGGCCTGCTGCTTTCCAATTTTATTAAATCTCAGGCACTTTTCTTCCCTTTCTTTGACAAATTATCAGGGGGAAACTGAATTTGCTTAGACTTCATCTTAATTGATCTAACCAAGGAAGATAATTCATGCTTCTCTTTCTTAGATGCATCAACCTTAGAGTGCTCATTTTCTTCCGCCGTGCCACTCTCGGGTTGTAACTGACCTCGTCTTGATTTGATCTCCTCCTCCAACTCTTTCCCATTACCTTTTTGTTTCTTTTGTGCCAACTGCCGAGCATAAGCCGCACTCCTGCACCATCCGTACCATATGTAAAAGGTCAAGAGTGAGATAGGTAATCTTGATTCAGCCGAAATAAAAGCTGATTAAAATGGCTGTTTTAAGCTATATACTTGAACCAAATTAAGTGATAGCTACACTCCGTATGAATATGAGCAAACAGAAAAGCTAAAACATGACAAAAATAGTTGTACAAGAATTACAAGATGGAAGTACAGAATGGCTATACCTTTTAAATTGTGGATCGGTGGGATCCAAAGCAAATAGATGCGAGTTAAAGAGCTTTGAAAACCGTGGATCATCATAGTCGACATTTGGTATTTTGTCCTCATCCAGAACTTCTTTTCCCTTCTTTCCTTTACGCATTTTAGGCTTTATATTATATCCCTTTAGACCTTTATCAGTTTCATTGCCATCAGCAAGCAATAACTCCAGCTCTGCTCTGCTTGCTTCTGCTTCTTTATCTATTTCCTGTTGCTGCTCTTTACTTCTGCCTTGAGCCCCCTTCTTGCCTTTTTTAACTGCTGGCTCTTCAACAAAGAAGTCATCAGGTTGTTCAATCGCATCTCCCTCACTATCACTGCTGTCATCTTCCGACGAATTCTTGGATCTCTTTTTCCAAGCTTTCTTCTCACTTCTCTTCCTGAGATGGGCCTCCCAAACCGTTTCTTCCCTTGTATCCTTCTTTTTTTCTAAAACCCGCTTACTTATATCCTCTAAGCCAGTATTGAAAGTAACCTCCATATCCCCGTTGCCATCCTCAGAATCTTCTCCCAAGCCATCATTAGACTGGACTAAGGCACGGTACAAGTCTACTTTCTTGTTCTTTTTATCAGATTGATCTTTCAATGAATTCCTTCCCTCCTCCTCCTCCTCCTCCTCATCATCATCAGTTTCGCTATCATCCGAAGCAAGATACTCTTTCAACTCCATCTCAGCCAGCTAAAAGAAAACAAAACTAGGATCAAAAAAGTGTGAGAGGCAAGAGCATGACTTGAGTAGAAAATTTATCCACACATACTTCACTCTCTTTTACATCATTATTTTCATTTTCTTTTCAGGCATATTAACATTATTTATTTCAGCTATAATTATTTTGTCATCATGATTGCAACATGCAAACTATACCAGCTGAGTGTCTCCATGACGTAGTCAATATAAAGTTAATCAGTTAACTGATGGTTGTACTTAGCTTTGCCAGTTCCAGAACAAGATGATGAACAGCAAATACAAAAGTAAAAATTAATAGCCTGATGTAACTATTAAAAATGAGTGTTCAGTTATATTACTCTGAAATAGCTAAAAAAGAAATGATTAAAACACAATGCCTAGAGAAAATTTAGATGGTATTTTCCAACCTGATCAGCATTAAACTTCCGTTTCAAGGTCCTTGCTCGATGTGGTTCATCTAGATCCCATGAAAGTTGAGCTTTGCTTTGCTGCAGCGCACGAGTGTGAAAATCTAAGCTTTCATAGCTCGTTGGTGCCTACACAAAAATAATTAAATTAGATTAAATATCATTATTATCATTATAGTTACAATTATTATTATTATTATTGTAAGTTATAGCATAATTTTGCACGCGATTTACAATAAACCTGCACTAACAGATTGGTAGTAGAAAGGATAAAGAAATTGTTTGATGACCAACAGCTCTTTAAAGGAAACAAAGAATATTAACAATTCAGATCCCTTATGTAAGGTTAAAAGAAGTCACACACATAAAAGCAGAAGCATCATAAATTAACCCACATATTAAGCACTATTGCACAAAACTAAAAAATAACGACGACGGAATAAATACTACCACTTTTTTTTTCACATTAGAACATCACAATATATGCCTACTTTCTCTTGCTAAAAACAGAATAACGCAGACACGTCCAACTCTTCTCCATGAACAATCAAAGTTGCAAAAAATACCTCTGTTGCAACATCACGTGGCGGATGCTTAAATTCCATTGAGTTGGGAATAAACCTCAGATCCAACATATTTCCTGATCTTTCATATTCAACTCCATCACAAGCCTTGTAAAGGTAATCTGCCGTAGCAATTGAATCACATTCAACTACAGCATAATAGTACCTATAGAAACATAAAAGAGGATGTAAAATGCAAAACGAGAGCTTTCATATAGAAAGGAAAAAAATAAAAGAGAAGTACAAAAACTCGTAAAGGATGATATGCCATTTCGCATAGTTCAATTAATTAAAAGAAAGCACACACAAACTTGCAGCAAAGACACATGATGCCTATCGAACTTCCTACAAAGCGAACCAATGCATTGCAAATTCTGCATGACTTAAATTCAGTCCAGTTATATATGCATGATCCAATGCAATGCAAAAATCATTATATTCATGTTCAGGTTTGCTTCTATATTTAAATATCGCATTCATAGGAAAATCCAGATATCAGAAACAAAAAATGGATGAGTGAGAGAGTAACTCTAGCAGATAAATATGAAGAGTTATGATTAAAAGAATACATGAAAAGCATTCAGCTGTCACCTTAGCCTACTTTTCTCATAAGCACGCAGCTTTTCCTCATCCAATTCATCATCCCCATTGTTATTTTGCACGTCATCATCAAACAGAACAACAGGTCCACGTACTGATTCCTCTTCCATACGCTCGAGTCCAAACTCAGATGGATAGACAGACACGGACAAAATTCTACCACCTTTAGGGAGACATGAGCTCAGTAATACATAAAGGTTGACAGCCTAGAGAGCAGAACAAAGTTTAAGATCAACAGCACAGCATTAGTCCTATATCCTTCCCTAGGATTTATGGGGGCAATTACTTAGTGCAGAAGCCCCAAAGGATACTTTTCTAATCAAGTATTAAGAGAGTTAACTTGAATAAACTTCTTTAGAAAATTTCTGTATGCTAGGACCAACTCAAATGTTTTTTATGATAAAAGCCACAGGAAGAGAGAAATTAAATTTAAAATTCACCTTAACATGATCCCAATCCATATTAACAACAGCCAGCCTGTGGGTTTCCTTTTCAATATCTGGCACATTTTCCTCCTGTTCTACATAACAAGTCAAAGAAAAAGTCTTAGGAGCTATGAGAAACAAAGCAAATTGAGCAGTGTTTAGTGGGGGAGAAATTGCCACAAAGGAAATAAGAAGCGTGGCATTTAAATTTTATTGTACAGAATAACTTAAGTAAAACTCAGATAAACCAAGCAGAGCACAACCATTTGGCTTGTTTGAGTTGAGCTTCTTCAAGTTTCTATACATTAAACTAAGAAACTGAACTTCAATACATTGATTTCCTTCCAGCCTTAAGAAACCTCAGCAATCAATCAGGATAAGCACATGTTGTCTCAAATAGCTAAAAACTAATAAATATTAGTGAAATAAGTTTAACAGCATCAAATCACGCAAAGTTAAGCATAAAGTTGAATTTACCTGCACCGAAGGCTCGTCTTCCACATGGGCCTCATAGTCTTGGTCTAAATCAGTGTCAGTATCCAGATCACTACCAGGATATTCTTCCAATCCCGATGGCTCCGACTCGGCACTTGACTCAGAACCCAGCGACTGGCCGATGAGATTCTGCACTGGCTCATCCTTACTCTCTTCTTCTTCTTCTTCAGCTTCTTCTTCTTCCTCTTCTTCGTTTTCTTCTTCTTCTTCTTCTTCTTCTTCTTCTTCTACACCTTGTTTTACTTCTTCTTGGGATTGTTCTAGTTTATAATAATGAAGAAGAGGGTTCTCAGAGCTAGATTTCTTAGGCCTGCCTCTCTTATCAAGAGGAGCTGAGGAGGTAGCGAATCGCTTGTCGGAGAACATGCGATTAAAGCGAGAATCAATTCCGACCTTAGAATTGTGCTTCTGAACCCTCTGGAACCGGGGATCTGAGTGCAAGGATGAGAACCGAGAGTCCGTGATCATCTTTTCCTTGACATTGCCGCTATCATGCGCCCCTTCCGCTGGCTTTTTCTTGCTCTTCTTCTTCTTCTTCTTCATCAATTGAAGGTTAATGTTCTTCGTATAACCCATTCTGGATCAGGGTTCAAGGCCAAGCACCCTAGCAAAGCACAATTACAGGGGTAAAGACGGGGCGGCAGGGCAGGGGATAGCAAAGAGCAATTTTATAGCTAGGGCTGATAATCCCCGAAATTAAGAATATATTATACTTTCCCGAGAGCAATTCATAAAATGGTAAAAACGGAGGATAAATTTACAAACTTCGTAGTAATTCAACACTCAACGACATATAGGGCATAATACGCATAAAAGAAATATTTATTTAACCCCATGGGTCGGATGAGGCACATAATTAGTGTTAAGGGTGGATCATTTGCTGTCAACATTGCATTTACCTTCATTTGATTCTTCTCTATCGTCATTTCCGTCATTAGCCTCCAGCTCAAAACAATCAAAGAGTTTAATTTACAACACAATTATTTTAGCTACTCAATGGACATCTATAAGGCAGAGGAGCAAATTCAGAAAACTGTTCTGTAAAAAGGCCAAAGAGTTACGCATACAGGGAAACATAAGAAAACATTTTAAGCAAAGAAATCAATAAACCAAAGTTCACTCGCTCATGCTATATTATATACATGGGAACTTTGATTGTTGCAACTAAAACCAAAAATTGAATGGAGAAATAGATTCATGTACCAGCGTTTTCCCTTCTCGATCTATATAAACGAGTAAGCAACTGGGTCTTTACAATATTTAAGTTCACATCCTTGTAAGGTTTTCCATCTCGAAGAGGGAGCTCTACTGCCATTTTAACCGTTCAATGACTTTCATTCTCACCAATAAGGTGAACGATAAGCTCCAAAACTATTTAGGAGACTGGTTAATTTACAATACATCGAACTACAATTTAATAGTGTCAGTATCAGAAACCATGAGACCGAAATTTTTTTTGATTTGGGTAATCCCACTGGACGGAAAAGCACAAAACTTTCATACCAGGAGAGCATCGAGACTATTCCCTTGAGTAAATTACTGTGACTATTGTTGTGACTTACGTCATTTAGAGTTCGTGGCTTCCATCCACGTTCGAGGTTCAGCGCGTCAACGTTCACTAGCAGCGGAGGCGGAGCGTTGATCGTTTTGGATGGGTTAGAGATTTAGGTTATCGTTTGAGTGACGGCATCTGAGCAGAGGGGAGGCCGTGATGAAAACCCTAAACACCAATTCGACTTTTGTATTTATAATTAAAAGTTCCGTAGCCATGGATGGGTACGGGTATACATCCAAGGAATGGGTTTAAATGGGTAACCAGTTGGACAGCGGGTAAGAAAAATGCCTGTTTTGAGTAAAGAACCCGCGTTGTTATACGAAGACAAATCACATAACGAGTAAAATTAAAAAGTAGTTAAGACTTTTATTTTAGTGTTAACTTAAAATAAATATTTTCATATTATGCAAATAATTTGTTATATTTTATATTATAAATATTATATTTTCTTATAAAAGGGTATTAATGAAAAATTTTAATATTCTTTGTGAGCCAATTAATGGGTCGGGTTTGGACCTAAGCCCAATATGTCCCAAACCCATTTAATTGAGTTGGGTGCATTATATATGGGTCTAAACCCGAAGTCAAATCCAAGCCCATTTATAGACTCATACAGCACAATCACTATTTTCTTTTAATCCTGTGAAGAAAAAATAATAAAAACTTCTTTACATGGATGAAAGGAGTTATTTATGTTATTCATGCTTGTATTTTCTTTCTAACTTTGCTTGGTTAGTAATGAAATTTTTTTAATTAAGAAATAATATAATCCTCCATTTGCATTTAATATTCTTGTCCTTATTTTCAATGCTTTATGTGATTAGAATTATACCAACTTGAGTTAATAAAAATTCAACAATTGAAGTCATCTAATTTAACATAAGATAGCTAGTTGGAGCATAATTTTATTTATATTGTGGTATTCTATCGAATAATACGATTTTTTTATTGAATATTATGGTCTTCTATCTATAGATATATTGTTTGGAAGATTTCAAATTAGGTGTAGAAGATGCCAGCATGCTTCCATAATATAGACTATGTAAAAAGAAAATAAAATAAAATTTGTAGAAATTATAAAGTAAGATTTAAGTCTCGTAAAAGGATTCAGGGTATATCCATTTACCCAGTGATTTTAGAGGATATGGATTTGGTTTTAGTGTTAGGCCCGTTGTTTAGATGGGTAGGATCAATAGAGTGAGGAAAATATTCATGGGTCTAGAATGTGTTTAGGTAAACCCAACCTCGACCCAATTTATCGATAAACCTAGTTTCTTTAATTTAATTATTTATACCGAACATAATAATATCACATTTCAAAAAATTCGATTAAGTATGCCAAACAAAAGAATGTCACAATTCAAGCATAGCATTTCAGATATCACACTATGGGGGATGTGATGCTCGGTGGGAGTGTAAGATTCCACAAACCAAATAGGTGCTCCATGTGATTTGGATCATTTTATGGTAAACCCTCTATCATTTTTTTAAATTCCAATTTATCCCCTCAACCTTTCAATTTGAATTCATTATACCCCTTGACCTTTCAATTTATATTTATAACACCCCTTTCATCCCTTATTTGTTTGAATGCCTAGCGATAATGAATCTAAAGAGCATTGATTTGTAACTTATTTTTACTCTTAAGCCTCAATCTTGAATTTAACTATCTAAGAGTCTCCATTTGAAATTTTGAAGGACTAATTCTAAATATGAGAACCAGGATTTTGACGGGATTCTACCTCCTCACATTTGAATTTGAAAAATTTGAACCTCATATATTTTAACCAATAGACTTTGAGATTAAAATAAGTTATAAATTATATTTTTTTTGGAGGTTAATCTTATGAATTTTAACATTGGACAGGAAGAGGGGGTGTTATAAACCGAAACAATGGGCCAAATTAAATTTTCCCTTGAAACAAAAGGTGGTTCTCAATAAAATGCCTAGTTGTGAAACCCAACCTAGCCTGGCGGGTCAACCCGATGACTCGCCAATCTAGGTCCTAACTTGGTTTGGGTTTTCCATCAACCCAACTTGCACATTGATTCGTTTATACCCATTTAACCTGACGAGTTGACCGATGACTCGACGACCTAGGCACCTACTCGAATGAAACCTGATCATTATAAAAATGGCTAAAAATGTTCAAAAGTGTACTTGATAAGATTTGAACTCATTCACTTTCATAAAAAATGAATATCCCTAACCAATGAAACCAATAAGGATTTATGAAAGCTTGTTAAAACAAGTTTACTTATAATTTAATACTTAACTAATGAAGAAGATAATTGTTTTAAATATATGTTATAAATGAAGAATATTTAATTAAAATAATGGTTATTGGATTATATATATATTCAAGTTTGAAAAATTCTTATCATATCATATTTTTAATAATTAAAATAATCTTGTCATTAAAATATAACTATAATTCCACAGTATTTTGATAATACCACTCATGTTATATTGAAATTTTATTTTTAGTAAATTTTATTTTTCAATTTGATTGTATCAAGGTCAAGTAATCTAATAAATTCAAAAATATAATAACAAAATAATTTATCTTGTCAATGTTATTATTATTTTGCAAAGCAATTTGAACAACTTAATAAATGTTGAAAAGTTTTGCTATTCAGTAAATGGTAAATTTATTTTAATAAGTTTTGCTATTTTTTTGATTATTTAATGAGATTCTCTTTTTAAAAATATGTATAATTATAACTATTATGAGTTATAATATAAATATCATTGATCCGATAATTTAACTGATGATCCAACAATTAAATTAATATTCCAATAACTCGACCTCTTGATCGGATTAATATTCAGATTGGGTCGGATAACTATGGTAGAATGGCCTAAATACGGGAATATTTTAAATAATTTTCCTTTTTAGATAATGACAATGACTAGAGGGAGCCTTGTAAAACTGTTACTAATTGTCTCTTTTAATAATAAAGGCGATTGAATCGATCGATCACGTACCGTCCATGATCCTATATCAACGGTCCGCTCCGAAGTAATAGAAACCTCCTTGACGACACATCCGCTGTCCCCTCGCGCGATCAATCTTGCTTTCTCCCTTGATCCCATTCATCTTCTGGGGCCTTCTTCAACGCCCCAAATCTCGCTCCCAGATTGTCCATTGAAGTCAATCATCATCTTCTTCCTCAGGTCGTTCATGGCGTCCGCTCACTGCGTGCTTTCCCTTCCTATTGAGACCTTCACGGCTTCTATACGGAGTTCCTCTTCTTCGTTATTCCCTGCTTTCTACTCTCCATTTCCACTACGATGTTCTGCGGATTTGCGCTCCAATGCCCCTAGGGTTTCCGTTTTCCCCAGGCTCCGTAGAACTGCATATGAAGGTAATTTCTTCACCTATTCTTCATTTGTTATTTTCTCGTACCATTTGATTAGCGATTGATTTATCTAGCTCCATTGTATGCTGCGTTTATTATAATTCCTTGTGTTTTTTATCACTCATGCTATCCATTGAACAAAATAGGATTTAGATTTGGAAGCTGTATCAAGAGAACTTCTGGTTTAATCCTAAAACCGGAAGGAGCAAAAACGGTTGGAAATGTTGGAGATATTTATTATGAGAAATAGATAATGTCAGTGAAATTATTATCCCTGAGATATTATCAATATCTAATGATATCTGATATATCTCTAATTGGAACTTAATTCCTCAATGAAATCATGGATGAAGTTGTGAAGTCTATAGCAAGTTTTGTTGTTCGATCAAGGATAGAAACCCCAAAATAACCTCAAATTTACCGGATAGTTTTTATGTGGCTGCCTACTTGTCAGTTTGCAGCGCATGCTTCAAAATATAACTTTAAAAAGAATGATTTTATTCCTCTCTTCCTTTGATCGAGTCCACATTCTGTTACACATTAAGCGCCCGATTTGCTTTGTTTCAAAATAACTTCATATTAGCAAGCCATGAACAAACATTCCAGCTACTGACATGGATTATGCTGCATTTGGTTAACCAAGGCCAAGGGCATTGAAGCTGAATCTACCAGCTATATAACACAGAAAGATAGATGACCTCTGCTCGTATGGTTTATTATCTTTTATGAATTTCTCTAATATTGTTTAGTTAGAATACTTTCATCATGTCGATTGACAATGACATATATAATTTTATAAATTTTCTTCACTGTTTAATAGATGGATCAATGAATTTGATGGAAATATACTGTTTTCTGTTTTTCCTCCAGGCCTCATGTTATAGTTTAATGATTTTTAGTTGCTGTTGACAATGAATAAATGAAGCCATATAGTTGCATCCTTATGTATCAATTTTAACAAATCAGTCTTCTCCATTTCCTCTATTTAGTTATGGTTGGTAACTAAACATGTACATTTCCTCGTTCATTCTCAGCTAAGACCAACCCTAGGGAATCTGAACTCAGTGTAGCTGCCGACGCATTTACTCATTTCAAACATTTGCTTCTGCCCATCACTGACCGAAATCCTTATCTTTCGGAGGGCACAAGGCAGGTAATGTTCCCATGGAACAAAAATTTCTCCGCTTTGTATTTGCAGCACTTTATGTTCAAGAAAAGATTATCATAACATGAAGGCCACCTATGTTATGTATGGTGTAGACAGCATTTTATAGTATATCAAGTTTTCTCCTGCAAATATTGATACAACACAAGCGCATTTTGACCATGTTATAGTTGGGTGGTATGATTATTTCTTCGGCCTTATGATCTTTCTCTCTCATGTTGAATGTATAATGCATCGGTCAGAAATAGCTGTATGAGTTGGAAAGTTACTGCAGTTTTCTTGTGTTGGGATGGAGAACTTCTTTGTACAAGAGGTCTTTTACGATGGATCACTGCATGAAAGTCTTGGATCCAATAGATACAAACCTTGGGCTTATTTTTTGCTTGGTGACTTTTTCAACAGGCTACCGCAACTGCTGCTGCTCTTGCGAAGAAGTATGGGGCTGACATCACAGTTGTAGGTAAGTGTACACATCTCTGTTTTTACCAGTGTAACACTCATCTTTTACAAACCAAAACGTAGGCGGCTTTTTTTTGTTTTTCTTTGCTCCTCTGCCACCTTTGAAATTTCAAAGAATTTAGAACTTTATGTTCATTGCAGTTATTGATGAAAAGCAAAAAGAGTCACGTCCAGAGCATGACACTCAACTCTCTAGCATCCGCTGGCATCTGGCTGAAGGTTGGCATATGCAATCATGATTTTCTTTTACATGCCCAAGAATTTTCAAATTTTAATTCTTTAATCTAGTTGAAGGAGAAAGTTATGTGGGGCTTCGCATTTCAGAACCTGAGGCTTGATTTGCACTTGTTGCCTTGTGCACACTGATATTACATAGTAAACCACTTGTTGCCAAGAAGTTGTTGGGCCCTCGCCCAGTAGCTTAAGCTTTTAGGTTGATTGTTTCCTTCTCATAAAAGCGAGGTCTGCCGACCTGAAAATCCGAAGTTCAAATCTCAGCCTTCCCCATTACAGGAATCAATAAAAAAAATGGGTGCAATAAGTAATAAACCAAGTGTCAGGTCTTCACGAAACAAATTAGGCTTTTAGGTTGAGCCGTTCATTCAGAAACCCATAATCAATTGATATACACTTTACTACAGCCGCACAGATCCGTGCAGCAGAGAAGAAGAACAACAGAATGTAAAAACATGCAGGAACCACTTTAGAATTCATGTATTGTTGTCATGTTTTATGGGCATGTCCCATTGGTTAATCTAAAAATTTAGGGCTCATGGAGTAATCAAATGTAATCAAATCCAAAAGGCATGCATCATGTGTCTAGTGCTCGTATCAATCCCATGTGATGAAGATATGTGATGAAGATTTGAACTGGGAGATTCAAATGTAGGCTGCCCTAGGAAGATCCATCTTTGTTGAGCTTTTCAAATGCCACTTTAGAATGCAGCAGAGGAGAAGAACAGCCGAATGTAAAAACATGCAGGAACCACTTTAGAATTCATGTATTGTTGTCATGTTTTATGGGCATGTCCCATTGGTTAATCTAAAAATTTAGTGCTCATGGAGTAATCAAATGTAATCAAATCCAAAAGGCATGCGTCATGTGTCTAGTCCTCGTAACAATACCATGTGATGAAGATTTGAACTGGGAGATTCAAATATAGGCTGCCCTAGGAAGATCCATTTTTGTTGAGCTTTTCAAATGCCACCTTCTGATTTAAGGGGATTTTTCTTTAATGTCCACCTAATTATATGACAACAGCATGGCAAGCCTTAATTCCAATAGTTTGGAATGAATTACATGGATTTGGAAAAATAAATTATGTTGGGTCTTTAATATGGATTTTACAGAGGTCTCTGTCCATACCTTCCGTTGCATGTGTCCAAACTAATCTTTTAGAAGACACTCTCATATTATCTTAAATTGAAGCTATCCCTAACATTGCATGAGTATCCACATTTGTAATTTTATGTTTCTTTGTCTCAGGACACACCCATCTCAGCATATGCATCTCATCTATACTCATCTTGTGACCGTGCTTTTTCTTAATTGCATATCAGTCGGTTCCATTCATTAACCCACCCTAAACTATGTGCAACATATAAATCAAAATTACACATCTTGCACATCTTTGTTATGGCTACTCGTCTCGTCTCGTCTCACATCTTTAATTGTGGTCTAGACTGCTTTGGCTACTAGTTATTACTAAACAATTGAATTAAATGATAGGTGGATTCCAGGAATTTAAGTTATTAGAGCGGCTAGGGGAGGGGAACAAGCCGACTGCCATCATAGGTGAAGTTGCTGATGACCTAAATTTGGATGTTGTCGTTATAAGCATGGAAGCCATCCACTCCAAGCACGTGGATGCGAACCTGCTGGCTGAGTTCATTCCTTGCCCTGTTTTTCTTCTACCACTGTAAGGAAGTGCCGCTTTGAAAAATCAGTGTAAGAGTAAAATCTTCTGTTAACCATCGACGCCCGTTCAGTTCTATTTTTCACTGTTGCGAAGGTTTGGTTATGTCACAGGTTTTGAAATGTAACTTTGAATGTTTATACCAGTAACTCTTGGATCTTGTATTTTGTTCTTCTGACTTTGGAAAAACCCCAGATCTATACCGGATTTAAGAGCTGATCGAAAATCCCAGGTCTATGCCGGATTTAAGATTTTGAAATCTGTATGCAAGTCCAGTTTGTCTATAATGAGGAGTTGTCACTAATTCAGTGTGCTGGTGTGCTTTGTAATAACCATGGAGATTCATATAGCCAGAAAACCAGCTTAGTTTTGAGACAGATGTATTCTAGTCTCTGCTGCTGAGTTCTGGATCGATTAAATGGCAGTGTAACTTAATAAACTGCCTCCATTTTATCACTCTTCCTGTTTTCTAAAGCAATTTATAGATTGGGAAGCTTCGATTGTGGTACAAAAACTCGCAATGGTTGTAGCACTAGTAGTAGTAATGCAACTCTCTGAGAATTAGAAATACAATTAAAATCAAATTGATATGCATATGTGAATGATCGAATAAACCAATGGCAATGGGTATTATTATGTCAATTGTAGATGGTGCTTCGAAACGACTCGAAAGCTTTCGCAGCGGCTGCTCTCAACACGTACTTGTGGTACGCTGCCGCAATCACTGCTCCGACGAATGGCCCAACCCAAAATATGAACTGCTCCCACGAATATAAGAAAGATTTGAAAAATATTAATATTCACCCAATCTAACAAAAACTGAAAAAGAAAAAATAATAATAATTCCTCGGAGAGGGGAAAAAAAAACAAAAGTCAAGAATTGATCAAGGTTCTGTACCTGATCATCCCAGATCTTCTTGTGGTTGTATATGACAGCAGCACCGAAGCTCCTAGCCGGGTTGATGCCGGTGCCGGTGATCGGAATAGTGGCCAGGTGAACCACAAACACAGCGAACCCTATCGGCAATGGCGCCAACACCTAAGCTCCAAACAGAATACCTTATCAAAATTAGAATAAAAATCAAGTATGAGAGTAACAACAATCAGCAGATTTGAGCCGTTCAAATTTGACTAAATTATTAAATGATTTCATAAAAGATATCCCACACTTAAAAAAAATTGTAATTTAAATGCTATTAGGAGGATATTCTTTCTTTTTTTATTTTCTTTTTTCATTGAGAAATTATGAGGACTCGAGAAATTATGGTTCAAATCAGAATTGGAGTAAATGCTACGGAACCAAAGAATAAGTCGCTTTCTCCTCGTGAAGTTAGGGACTTACGGGGACGTGAGAGTCGCGTGCGCTCCTCTTGGGGTCAGTGGCGGAGAAGACGGTGTAAACAAGAAGGAAAGTTCCAACGATCTCGGCTCCGAAAGCCGACGCAATAGAGTATCCCGGCGCGACGGAGTTGGCGCCGCCTCCGAGTGAATTATAGGGATGCTTCATGAATGCCTTCACTAATCCCACGCCGGATATGGCTCCTAAGCACTGCGCCGCCATATACATCACAGCTCTGAGCAAAGACACCTTCCTCGCCAACAACATCCCCAGCGTCACCGCCGGATTAATGTGTCCTCCTGTTGGTTTCATCCAACAAATGAGTTGATGCAACTAGTGAAACGACGATTCTGAAAATGAAAAGTTTATCTAATGCATTTGAGGATGTGCTATAGCTTGAAAAGGAAACACATCAAAGGCAAACGATGTTACTGATTTGGGTTATCATTGGTTGGGCTCGTGTTTCGATTTGGATCTATGAATCTGGGTGTTGAAACATGTTCCAAATTAGCTCAGTTGATGGTGGAAGCATCACTTGTATTGTTAAACTGAGGGACTCGAAATGTTGTAGTGAAAGGTGATATTACCGGAGATGCCGGCAGTGCAATAGACGAGGATGAAGATCGTGCCGCCAAAGGCCCAGGCAATGCCGAGGAGGCCGACGCCATCGCAGGGCCTGGTTTGATCTTTGTGACCGATGACGGTAGCGACGGTGACGTAGAGGAACAGAAGGGTCGCGACGAACTCCGCTATTAAGGCCCGATAAAAGGACCAGCGCCGGAGTTCGTCCACGCCCAAGAGAGGGGCAGGTGGTGGGTCCACGTAGTCCCTCATCGGCCGGCCATCACTGCCTTCTTTGTAAGACATGTTTCTTCCCTACTTGCTCCCTCTTCTCTCAGTTGTCTCACTTTGTCAATGGGAAAGAAAGAAACTACGTAGAGACTCTGTAAGAAGTGTGGCGAAAGAGCTGAGGTTTGGGTCCATTTTATACATGAAGAGTGCTGGGGTTTCTCCTCTTTTTCTTTTTTCTTTTTTTCTTTTTTCTTTTTTTTTTTCCTTCTGTGTGTCGGTCCTAAAATAATATTTACTGAAAGAATATGAGAATAGAATAAACTATTAATAATTAAGGGCGGAGGGGAATTTATAATGCAAAATGAGCTTCGGTTTAATTAGTTCAGAGATTCAATGCTCACATTCATACAACTCAGCGTATTTTCTCTTTCTCCTAAGCATGTTTTAGAATTGTTAACCCACTTTTATACGAAGAAACTCTTTGGTCAAGCTATTCGAAAGAATAAAGTTAACAGAACAAATTTTAAGGCTCAAATAAATGTTGAAAGTTGATACTTGTAGCTATACATTATCAATATACATGTAATAATCATCCAGTGAGCTTGACTGAGTGGTAAGGTATTGGACTTACCAAGAGATGAGTCAAGTTGGTTTGAGAGGTCAAATCAATTCTCCCTTAGTTGCAGGGTACCCATTTTGAACCCGTATAGTTCGAACGGTATGGGAGTATGAGTTAAAAAGTGATAATCAGTTAATAAATATGAATTTAAATTTTTCTCGAAAGGAAATATGAATTTAAATTATATTTTTGTGCACATAAAAAAATAAAAATAAAAATTGGACATGATTGAAGTATAATGTCCTCTTGTTACTTGCCCTAAAGGGGTAAGTGAGGTTAGGCAAGCTAGCAACAAAAAATTGGCTAGCAAAAAAAAGAAAATGCTAATGAGCATTGACGGTTGGCATAATCTTAAGTAGATATCTATACATGAGAAAAATGTTCGTTTATTGCTGTATCACCCCAAAATAATTTTTTGATGCCTAGTTAATGAATTTCAATCTTATTGATTGGATGAGGATGAAAAAAATAATATGTCATGCCAATTTTTATATAATTTCATAATGCATTGGGTTTTCATTTATATTACAATCAATTAAAAGATCTAAACTATTTTAGAAATTTTAAATATTTAGACTTGATAATGAGAAGTTTACACATTAATGAAATTGTATGAATTCATGTTCGTTCAATCTATAATGTTAAAATTTAAAAAATAGACATAAAAAAGCCAATTTGGGTGTGACGGTAAAGGGTACATTCTTCACATACCCTTCATACCAAAAGTGTCACATGACAAATTTTATGTAATCCTGTATTATTATTTTACCAAAAATACCCCTTAAAACATAATTTTTGTCGTGTCATCCTTTTGATGTAAAGAATGTGTGAAGAATGTACAAGTAAAACTTTTTCTGTAGCAAGCCCTAGAGAGAGAGAAGTGGATATGAAATGCCATCTTGCTTTGGAATAGCGTGAATGCACCCGGTGGGACTTATATGAGGTTTATTATTCAAGTTTCAACCATACAGATTGGATGAGCATAAAAAAAAAAAAAAAAAAAACAAAACATGTCAATTTTCATAAATTTTGGTTATGTGTTGGGTCCTCATGTAAATGATTAAATATCAAGAGATCTGAACCGTTATAAACATTTCAAATATTTTTAATTTTTGAATGAGAGGCTTATACATAATGCAATTGTATAAAATTTATAAATTTTCATACTTTATCTTGCTCGTTCAATCTGTATGGTTAAATATTACATGATATAACTCACATAGCATACATTCACACATTCCCAAAATATGACGGCATCTCATCTCCACTAAACCCATATTATATATATATATATGAAAAAATTCTTCCAATGAAGTTGGGTGAGACATTTTTCCACATTTTTTCTTTCTTAGAAAGAAATGCTTTGGCCGGCATTAAAGTTCGTGTCGGTCGGCATTGACCTCTCTCACCCATTTCATGGTCTAATTCCTGCCCCCAACGGCTCCTTCCCCCCGTCTCGCACAATTTTCTTCCACGCCGTTGAGAAACTCGGTGGTGACCTTCTTCTCTCACCTTTTCTATAACGGTCATTAATTTTGATTTGCTCCGAGTCATTTTCAGGAACCACCGCCTAACAATGCGTGTAGGGGAGGGAGGGACACAGAAACAATACGGAACTTGCCGTCCAGCAATTCATTTGTTCCTAGTAATGCTTTTTTTTTTTTTTTTTCAAAAGAAACATACACACAAAACCTAAACCCGAGATGGGTGAAAATCTAGAGTAAACTATAGCCAGCATAATTTATACTATTATAAAGGTAAAGAAGTTTTTTGTTCAATCAACCATATATTTTTTCTAAATTTCCATTAATAACCTCAAATATTACGGTTATTTACTCACAGTTATCATATAACTGTTCTTATTTTTACTCAAACATTACAGTTATCATACATCAAATCCTATCTTTTTTTTCTAAATGTCCTGCAATGCTTTTGATTATAAAGGATCCAAAAATTTAATTTTAAATATTTAGTTAATTAAAATTTTTACCCAAACATTCTTTGAGATATTGTGTATTGACTAAAAAGCCGTTAAGCATGCGCAAAACGCATGCGATGCGGCTAGTATCCATGACGTGTCGATAGATGTTCGAAAAATGTTATTCATTTCCTATAAATTTCATCAAAATTCCTAAAGCACCTGCAGCTATTCCGTGGGCTTCACAATAATTACATCGAGAACGAAGTAGTGGACATGGGTTCTACTAAAAGTTGTTAGAGCCTTTTCTTTTTTAAAAAAAGAATTAATAAACAAAATTGCTCGACCTTTGGTAATTTTGATGGGATTTGTGAGGGATGAGCATTACTCTAAAATGTTCCATTTGACATGAGAAATAAGAGGATTGGATGCACAAAAATTTTGGAGCAACACTCCCGGTGTAAATTTGTGCCTCGATCAAAACTTCAAGGCTTCGTACATGTGGACTGGGCTTTTATGAAAGAAAGAGAAAGGGTTTATAATGGGCTTTTTGTTTATTAAGCCTTGGGCCCGAAATATCGTTTCTGGGCCTCTTTACATCTCTGGCAAGACTGGCTTCGCGGTTCGAGGTCGATGCCAACTGCCAACGCGAAACTCACTAGAGTGATGATGACCGTTGATTGGGATGCGTATTTTGTTAAGTTTTATGAGAAAAAAAAAATAGTGCATATTATCAATAGCATCTGATTTTGATGCTAAAATATAATTCTTTTTTTTTCTGGTAAAAACTAATATATAATATTTGATGTCTTGTTTTTCTGAAAATTTGACCTTACTATAGAAAATAATATGAAAAGATAATAAGAGAAATTAATTTTTCGTTAAATACGACAATATGTAATGCCCTACTACAAAGTCTAAATCTTTAAAGATGACTAAATTTTTAACACTTTGATCAATAAACTTCACGTCAAGTCATTTTATGAGGTTTCAGAAATTTTAGTTCAAAGTAGTAGGTTTTGCTAGAAATACTTACAAAAAAAAAAGTCATTAGGTGCCACGAAACTAAAGCTCATTGGCAAGGTAGCCGTACATCATTGTTATTAATTTTAATATAACTCAAATTTAAATAGCAATTTATTCTGACAAACAAATTGCAAGTTCTTTATAGACATGGACACTTTTCTTCCTCAGCGAACAAAGATCTCCATTATGTTTTATTGTTGTGTTGTTTGTCATTTACGTTGAATCAAACAAAAAAAAAAAAGGGGGAAGAAAAATGAAAATCTCCTTGGAGAGATGCGAGCGTAACAAAATCTTTGAAAATTAAATAATTTTACGAATGCCCAAAAATGAAGGACAAGTTGACAACTGTTAGGGCTTGCTGAGTCTCGGGAAGTGTGGGTCCGTCAATCTTCCAGCAAAGCCCTCCGTAGTGGACCCCGCGCCCCCTCTCGTAGGACGCCCAGTGTTGGTATTAGAGAGACATGGAACGCCCCGTCGGTTTAGCCGCTGCTCCCTCCGGTTCACCTACCGGATAATAACCTTCCCCGCATGCCGACAAACGCCACGTCACCGCACATGTGAGTAATCATAACCCGTAAAATAAAGTTTTCCCACTAAAAGAAAAAAAATGAAAAAGAAAAGAAAAACATTCAATGGGGAAAAAAAAAAGATAAAAAGGAAAAAAAAAGGTAGTGATTAATGCAGCACTGGACTCTACTGCTGCCAAACTGGGAAAATGGAAACCGACGTGTCTCTATTAAAGGACCCCCTCCCTAACGCTCCACGGAACCCCTCCATCTTCGGTTCACAAGATCTTTCAGTACTCACCATTTTGCTTCTTCAAATGAAGCAAGTGTACCCTATAGGGGAAAGAAAAAACAAAGGTTTGAGAATTTACCTGGATAGTTATAGTACTAACCTTATGTGCGCATGGGATTTGAATATCCTTTTTAAAATATTTGGTTTTGAGAATTTATGACTCCCTCCTGTCCATCACTATTTTATGATCCCTTGAGAAGTATATAGGACATTTTGACAGGTCTGCTGCCGGGGGGGGGGGGGGGGGGGGGGGTTTATATTTGTAGGGTGGGGTGGGGTGGGGTCCTCTAAAGGAGGGGTGGAGAGGGGAACTGAGTTGGGACAGTGCATTCAGACGTGACAACTGTCAAGTGAGTGAGAGAGGTAAGACTGTGTGAAGTAGAAGATGGATGGACTATACACTGTGACCACCTTCGGCAGCCTGTTCTTTCTTCTTTCCAAGAGAGCGAGAGAGACGCTGATTCAATCCTTGTTGTCTTGACCTGTTCCGGTGTTTATGGTTCTTAGATTTGTAGTACGCTTTTGAAAATCACATTGGCTTGTTTTGTTTCCCCTCCCATATTTTTCTCCTTGCACATCATTTCATGTCCACCAGCGCATACCCCATTTTAGCTCAGCAGTGAGATTTTTATTAGTGCTTTCCCGCGAACCGTGTGGGTCGGAACGTTTCTTTCTTCTTTCGGTAGCCTCCCGATTGGGAAACTTCACTAGTTATATAGTGGCAATGTACTAATATTACTACCCATAAATTAGTCTTATAACTGCTTTGAATTAACCGGCGTGCTCCAGCGGCATCCATGGTTTTCCTCTACCCCCATATTATAAATTTAACATGGGAGAAAAGAAAAAAAAGATAGTCCTATAATTGTTTTTGTGTAATTAAGTGTCTTAAAATGACTTTTACATGTTCATTCTTCAAATTTTAATCTTGAAAGTTGAGCGGGTCCAAAAAAATAAAATGTCATATCGATTTTTATATGGTTTCGGAATGTATTAAATTCTTGTTTATATTATGAACAATAATGAATAGGCCTAAATTATTATAAGCAGGATTTGAATATTTAGATCGAGTTGGTGAGTGGTTTGTGCATAATAAAGATAAAGTTATCGTTTGTTATTAGATTCCATTCACTCGTTGAACGATTTAAAGACCGACGTGGGGCTGGTTTCGATGGTAAAAATCTCCTCCAGGACTTTCGGGGAGTTAGATGTTCTCTCTTGGTTATATCCACAACAGAGGCCAGCCATGGGTGATCGCCACTTTATGACCTTTTTAAGAAAGATTATAAGCAGAAAGGTTGAAGGAAACGTTCATCCTGTGGGCAAAAATAAGCAGTTTCTCCATTTTATGAATATAATAACGAGAGAGGGAGAGAGAGTAAAATGCCTGGTCGAGTGAAACCATAAGCAATGCAGATAGGGAGAAAGAAAAGAGTACGAGAGGCATCTCATTACCCTTCGGAAAATATCATCTTTGAATGAAAAAATAAAAGGGGAAAAAACAATGGATCCAACGGTCCAATTAGTACGGGAAAGATAGTGCTGAGATAGAGAGAGGGGAGTGGGGATCTCTCTCCCGGTGCTGCAGAGAGATGAAATGTTTTTGACGTATCCTATAGTGGCGGCACGCGTGGTTGGAGTCCTTAAACTGAACTGATCGTACTCTTTTAACTCTTCCCTTTCTCTGTGTCGATAGCATCAGTCAGGCACCATTCAACCACTCCGTTGATTTTTATTTATTTGCCATAGTAAGAGTGTGTGTGTGTGTGTGTGAGAGGGAGGGCGGATTCATTCCGCGACGCCTCAAACGGACGTGCATCCTAACACCTAATTGAGCCGAGCACTGAAAAATTAATTTTTGAGGAAGTGTCAGATCCCTAGCCTATTATTATTATTATTATTATTATTATTAAGAGGATTGTACTCACGCATATCAATAGGATTTTGACCAATTAGGTCTTATATATATATATATATATATATGCGCGCGCGCACACACACGTGAGGATACACAGGTAGTTCAAAACTCTCAAAGACGAAATAGAGCTAGGATCCACTTCAAGGAGAAAAGCATGTGAATGTTAACTGAGTTAAGCTCGTCAGCCACTTAAAATTTAGTTTCATCTAAGTTTATAGATATGAAGTACTTAGATGCCTATGTTGATTTATTTGCTATTTAGAGAGCATGCAAGCAAACACATCAACTAGTCCACCCAATAGTACTAAATTAAAACAAGAAATTGGAAACACACCCCCCCCACCCCCCAAACGATATCAACTAGTGGGCTATTGCAAGTGGCATAGTCCAAAGCAAGGAGGCTTTGAACACACTCATATACAATAGCTTTTACATTCATTTTTTGTACTTTTATAAAACAAGACAAAACCACGGGAAAATCTGTTTTACTTTAAAATGTATAACTTGCATTTACTCTGTGCACTAAAATCATAAAATTTAATTAATCAAATAAAAAAATGTACGTTCAAAGTTATAAATACTAGTTACAATAATGATGAGATTGTACATGTCCATAACTGGAGATTACTTATCGCATGTAATCTTATTTATGTTGGTGGCATTAGCGGGCAATCTTTGTCACATATCTCATAATCTTTCGAGCGCATTGATCTCTAATTATGAAGAAGGTGAAAATCACATGGAGCTAACACAGCACATGGCACATGAGGAGGCAACGGCTCGAAATGGCGCAAGACGGAATGAGGAACAATTAATGGATCGCAGTGCATGCCCCTATTGGCTAATCAAAAAAACATGCAACGGGGAGCTTCCACGTGCGTTACGGCGCTCAGTTTTGCAGTCAACGCGAGTCTTTGAACTATGGAAACTTAGAAGCCATTGAAAAATTAGCCAGCTACTCAATGATATCGCAAAGTTGCTATTTTAAGAAAGAGGCACACACATATGTTTTACACATCATGAATTCAAAAATTTGTTATGTATGTGGCTTTATATTATTACATGAATATTTTTTAAAAAATAGCTATAGAACATGTTACCATAGTGCATTTTCAGTCTGAAGAAATATAAAAAATATATAAGTAAATTTTATTTTTAGAAATATAAACTTGTTGTATTCAAT
The DNA here is from genome assembly GCA_034195605.1 of Santalum album. Classification (NCBI taxonomy): domain Eukaryota; kingdom Viridiplantae; phylum Streptophyta; class Magnoliopsida; order Santalales; family Santalaceae; genus Santalum; species Santalum album. The sequence continues at coordinate 17,122,235 of CM067261.1, read as the reverse complement.
GGAGGAAGTACAATTTATGAATAAAGGAACCATCGAGAATCCACAACATTTATATATTAGGATGGAAAGGTCTTTCACGGTAAAGAAAACAGATAAGTTAATAAAATCTTTTGTTTTTCGTCTGATTATGGTAAAGTTTAAACAAATTAATTATATTTCTGTTTGTTTTAATGTTTAAATCAGTTAACACTTTTTAAAGTATAGTAAGGCATGAGATTGAAGTTTAATACGCCATTATGATTGACCTTGGCCCCGTTCTGTGTGCACTCTACAGCTCTCAATTTATTCTAAATTAATTCAGTATATTTTAAAAAAAATTTCGCTAATTTAAATTTGTTGGAGCTTTTAAAGCATTTTGAGATCCCCATATTATTATGGTGATTTTTTTTTTTTTTTTTTGTGGTTTTTTAGTTATTTTCAGCTTTCAAGGTCTTTCTTCTCGTTCTTCTTCTTTTTTCAATCTGGGGGAGCAATTTGGGTTTTCATGGGTATTTTGATCCATTGGGCCCTTTTGTCTTTTTCATTTTTGTAGGGGCTTTTTGGGCATTTTCTATTTTTGGGAGTATTTCGACCATCTCAAGTTTCTAGGACGCGTAAGGTATTCTAGAATTAAACATGGATAAATTAGGAAATCACAAAAAGCAATCGTCCAATTCCCCCCAAGTCTTAATAGGAGTAGATATATAGTTTAGTTGAAATTTTGATTCACGTAGAATAATCTTCCTTAAATTTTATGTAGGTGTTACATATCATGCAACCTTCCGTACATATTATACTACGAATGTATAAGATCATTCTTGACCACTTGTCTATTATCCAGTATTCAATTGGATCCTTGACCTTTTATTTTGTTCAATTGAGCCCCTAAATTATCTTATTAAGTCAAATTTATAATCTTTTTTATGGAATATACTAATTTCATTTACTCATGTCTGGTTAGTACTCCAATGAGGCAAAAGAAAAACATTGTTTACTTTCTTTCCTCATTATTTATTTGTTATATGAAGGTAAAAATGAATGCAAATAAGGTTTCGTGACAACACAAGTTTTTTCTGCGAAAAACCCAAACAAATAAAGAGGAATGAGAGTAAACAAAAATTTCCCCGCACATTAGAGTGCCAAATAGACTTGAGTTAAAGGGATTAGTGTTTTCCTTCGAAAAGGGTGAAATTTGATCACATGAAATAACCCAAATAAATAAAGAGGAAAGAGAGTAAACAAAAATTTTCCCACACATTAGAGTGCCAAGCAGAGGTGAGTTAAAGGGATTAGTGTTTTCCTTTAAAGAGAGTAAATTTGACCACGTTAAATAGTTTAAGAACTGAATTGAAAGAAAAAAAGAAAAAAGAAAAAGAAAGGTACCCGATGGATAATATGTTACATGTGGCATCGGTGAAATTAAGTGCTTAAGCCTGCAGATTAAATATGAACCCGAAGTGGTTTTCAACGATTTCAAGTACCAAAGAATAAAATATATTTATGGAACTCTTACATGATTCACTAACTTGTTTAACTATATAAATATTATTCACTTAGATATTGGTGAAAATGCATCGAGCCTCCACTTTTGGCAATGCTCAACTTACTCCGATCAGTATCATCAACCCGAAAATGGTAAACCTTTGTCGTGGTTTTTGAGACTTGCCTTCAAAGCATGATTCTCCAATCTCATTCGAGCATATTGCCTATGGGGGTTAAGAAGAAACTTAAAGAAAAATAATCATTCAAGACCTTTGACGTTTAGTAAAATAAAATAAGATTGAAATTAGAAGGCGCGTCATTATGTATTAAAAGGCGCGAAATAATAACGAAATCAAATTTTTTTTTTTTATTGAGCTACTCTTCAACATATCTGAATGCTTCAGTATTAACAGATTTTAGTGGACTGACCCTCTCGTGTTTCTTATTTTTATTTGATCACTATTTTTGGTTTTTAGCTTTTATAATTTTTTAAAGAAATATTACACAGCGTGGGATGGATACAAACAAATAATATTTTCCGATGGTAGCCACGCGTACTTGTTTGGTTACAGTCACCAATGTCAGGCGCGCAAGTGTCGAGACGCAACGCCATGCCGGAGACAAGTAAGTACCCCCCCTCGAAACGCTCCACGTGGTCCAATAATAGTTTAGCACTGGCGATTCAAGCACAAGATCCAGACCTCAACAGCGCCGTACACATTTAGATCGAGAAGAGAGCCCATCTAACCCCGGTTTGTTTTACAAACCCTCGCTTCGCTGTTACTCATTGCTCTCTCTGTCCCTCTCGAAGTTAAGCCTTCCTTCCCGATGTTGTCATCGACAACTGGTAGAGAAAATACCTGTAACTGCCACCACAAAATCGCACCTTCTTCTTCTTCTTCTTCATCATCATCATCATCATCCTCCTCTTCTTCATCTGCATCTCCTTCGCAGTTCTCTGCAAACTCTCCTCTCCTCCAAAACCCGAGGGGCGTTGGAGGAGGAGTGAGGACAATGGAAGAGGTGTGGAAAGACATCAATCTCTCTTCCGACAACATTCCCCACCCCCACCCCCACTTCGCCCCCTTTCGCCCAACTCTTCTCCAAGATTTCCTCGCTCGCCCCTTCTCCGCCGCAGCCGCCGCATCCACCACCACGCCCTCTGCCACCGCCGGTTGTCTGTTCGGCTCCTCACGGCCGTTTCCGCCGCCTCCGGTGCTGGCTCCGGCACCGGCGACCATCCTGAGCCTGAACTCGGGACCCGAGTTCCGATTCCTTGACAACCCGGAGTCCAGTGGCGCTCCTCCTCACCGCGCCATCCACGGGATTTCTCCAGATGTTTCGCCGCTGGATGCTTTGGGTCCGTCGTCGCCGGGGTTCCTTCTCCCCTTCGGGAGCAACAAGAGGTTCTCGGAATCCGACGGTGGCTTCGGCGGTGGCGACCGGCGCCATAAGCGCATGATCAAGAACCGCGAGTCCGCGGCTCGCTCTAGAGCCAGAAAGCAGGAGCGTCCCTCTCTTCTCTCGCTCACCTCACTCACACTACCCGTAATAAAATGGTTAATTCTGTTTTTTTTTTTTCTGAAGTACTTTTGTTTGTTTTTCCATGTTGGTGTTTGTTGATTACAGGCATATACGAATGAGCTGGAGAGGGAAGTTGCCCATTTGATGGAAGAGAACGCCCGGCTCAAGAGACAACAGCAACAGGTACATTGCCACAAGTGGGACTGGTCAACATTTGAAATATTTTTTCCGCAAATTGACTGTACCATGTATTTATCATGTAATGCCTAAGTATGCTATTTATTTTTATTTTTATTTTCCTTTTTTTCTTTTTTTTGTTCCCTTTGAACTTTGGGTTAATTTGTTCTCGCAGTTATGCATAGCAGCAGCTTCTCAACAGCCCAAAAAGCAGACGCTCCATCGAACCTCAACTGCCCCATTTTGAGATGTGCATCATCATCATCAACTCTTCCTTTACTTCATGATCTTTCTCATATTAAAGTTGAGTGAGAGAGAGAGAGATTTGCTTTTTTGTATGCACTAGAAAGGGTTGAGAATTGAATTTGGATTTTTCTTTTTTCTTTTTTCTTTTTTCTTTTTTTTTTGTGGTGGGGGGGGTGGTGTTTTTTTTGGGGGGGGGGGGGGGGGGGGGTGATGAGTGGGTGCTTCGTCCCATCTCTATCACGCAATGTGGTCGTGTTTTCCTGCGTTCCAAACAAGCAGAAATTCGTGGGGTGGGTTTTGGTCACGCAGCACTTTTTTTTTTTTTTTTTTTATCTTTTCCGCCTCCCCTTCTAGTCTCGACTTGGTTCGAACTCCCAAGCTCGTGCTGCTGTCGTTGGGAAGTTTTGTGTTTTGTGCTGGGGATTTTATCGGAAATGAATTACAAGTTGTGACAAACTCATATATTATTAGTGATAAGAGTAATGGTACATCTCTCTCTCTCTCTCTCTCCCTCTCTCTCTTTCGATTGCAGTATTTCTGGATGTTGTGAAACGGCCATTGCTTGAATTTCAAATTGCCTCCTTGTCTCTGGTGCCCGGTTCATGAATTTGGCTACAAAACACTTAGAGATTATCATTGCTATGGGCCTTCTCCTGTGTCAAATCATTGCCTTGTGTGGTTTTAAAGTTGAAACGACAGTGGTGCGGTGGACGCATTAAACATTTGGTGCCCCCGAAGTGGAAGGGTGCATGAGAGGGAGACAAAAAACCATCTTTGTTTCAGCTCTAAATTCATTTCAGGTGCATGTCGTCTTTGTTTATGAAGTAAATTCAAGCTAGGTTTTTACGAGGGTAAAAGATAAATTACACATGCATTGACGATGGATTTCGTTAATTTATAATAAGTACAACACACAACATTTGGGCCGGTCCTGACTAATTTCCTTGGTACAGCCCAACCCAAATTTGGTAGCCCAATGTCATGGGCCTCGTTGGTAGGACTCACCAAGCCCATTATTATGTGTTTCAACTTTTGTTTGGCCATGTGACACTGCACATACCTTTACTGCATACAGTTTCACTGGAGGATGGTGATACTCATGAATTTGTGAATATGGTTTAGTTTTTATATTTTTAGTTTTTTACTTTACCTTTTTCATAGTAAATGCCCAGAATTGTTCAATTTTAAACTTTCACGAAACTTAAAATTTATAGGATCTTAATCCTCTACAAGGAGGATCTTTTCCGCAAGTTATTTCCTATTTAGGCACACAATTAAAGATGACAACTATATAATTTGAATAAGTGTTATGAGGTGCTGTTCACCTTTCTCATACATAATTAGACCATCGAACATATTATTTAATTCAAAAACCTTTCCTTAGAGATTTTTTTTAGTTTTCTCTATTTTTCTTTAAAAGTTAGATAATAACTTCGTAATTTTTTTATTTTTTGTGACACATAGGATCCTAATCATTGGCGAGGATGATCTTTTTCACAAATCAATAAATTAAATGTGGGTTTGATTGTAATTTCTGTTTGTACGGTATGTGCATTTAAGTATTATAAAATAATGAAATTAGACTTTAGTATCTTTATTTTTTTAATAAGCTCTTTAGTTTCTATAAAGGTAAATATATTTTGAAACATTAAAGTCATTTTTCGTTATTTTATAATATTTGGACGCACAATCTGGTAACTTCAAAGAAAAATTAACTGTTGGAGCTCTAATCAAAGGAATAGTAGTGCTTTTTAATAAGGTTTATGCCAAATTATGTTTCTTATCCGCATCTTTTCTTTGGATTAGAGTTAAGGGATTTTTATTTGAAGTAAAAGAAGAGAAGGAAATGACGGAAGAAGAGGGAGATGGAGAGGCGGAAGCAGGGGCGGACGTACCCTTTACCCCGGATTTCGTTTGGACCAAATTTTTTTATTTTGCTTTTTTACGGTCATTACTTGTAAGAGTAAATTACTAAAAAGACTTATGGTGGCTTCTTTGCCATTTTTAGCTACTCATTATACTTTCATATTATTCAATTAGATCATTCTGATTTTGAATTTCATTTAAATTGGGTCCATTTATAGAGCATTTACTTAAAATTGCCTTAAATCGAAGGGACCTTTCATAAAATTTTCAACATAAAGCCAAAAATAGCATAACGTCTATAGAAAAGTTATAACATTTACATGCGCATAGTGTGATCCCTTTATTTTCTAATATTAGCTGAAATCGTGAATAGTTGATTTCAATAGTTTTGAATTTTGATATACATCATATAAGCTCTATCCCACCTCCAAAATCAAATTCTTTACCGTGGCATGCTATTGAATTAACCAATGATTACTTGCAGGATGGATCGGAAATTCATAAAGCAGAATGAGGAGAAAAGATTATGGTAAAATTACCAAACAAGCTCGTGGCGCAGGGAACAACCTTAATCCCATTGAACCCATCACTTTAAATGGCCAAGCCAAACACTGATCACAGACCAAGCCAAGCCGCCACCGTTCATTGTAGACTGAGGCAACGGAAAAAATTGGTGAAATTGTTTTAAACAATCACTAAGCAATCGGTGAATTGGTGGGTGATTTACATGTATCCAGCCCAAATGATGAAGGTGGATGGCTTGTAAAATAAATATTTTAGAAAAAAATAAATACCGCTTAAAACTTGTGTTTAGCATGGAACCTATCAATTATTTTACTCGGTTTTCATTTGGGCACTCAAACATAGATTTCGTTTTATAAAACTCAAGTTTAGAATTTGGGTGTCTGAAAAGAGAATCTATGCCACTTAACTGAATCTCTAATTATTTTTTAAAGAAATATTTTTAGCTTAAAACATTAGCTTTTTAACTACTTTTGATTATAAGCAAAATAACATTGATGGGACACTTCAAAATAAAAATACGTTACATAATTTTTTTATTCATTTCAAAAAGGATTCTTTACCTGAAACTTTTTTTAACAATAAAAAATATTTATTTAATTTGCCTAATTAAAATTAAAAATATATTAATAAATATCTACAGAGATGACGAAATAACTTGCAACATATTTTTAACATTAGATTTATTTTTGATTAATAAAGTGGGACAAGTATCTCAATTCGGGTGCCGATACCCCCAGCTCTTAAAATGTAACATTAAAATCATTATCTAATAGGACGAATTAAAATCACGGGGCCCTAATTTTTCTCTTTCCCGTTTATGTTAGTTGACGGGCACCGCTAGGAGGACTCCCACTGAGAGGGGGAGCGTGGCGGCTCCGCAAGCTCTGCGGCGATAGGCAGCGACAAGAAAACACCGAGTCCGTGAAGGTGTGAGTATGCCTCAAAGAAAGGGGAATACATTCCAGAAGACGGTGGAGCTCGTTCGTACAGAACCATGTCTGTTCATCGCAGGCTTCGTTGTTCTTCTTGTTCTGATTTGACGTTTCTTTCACGAAATCACTGGCAATAGTGGAAGGAAGCACGAGTAATCTGCGCACGGATTGGTGATGAACAGATTCGGAGAGATTCAAAGCAGAAAAGCCCCCACAAATAGTTCGAGTTTTTCCCGGGAGAAGGTGAGTATCATCTTTGTTTGATGGTTTCATTATGTTTCTGATATGTTTCTGATTTTTCCTGTTCCTTCCCATTGAAGGGATTAAGTAAGCCATGTCTTTATTTGTATCGTTCGCTTTTTTCCTTTTATGCTTTTGTTTTATTGACCAAATTGGCCGGAAAAAGTAAGCGCAAGTGTAAAGGAGAGTCTTCCAGATTTAGGTATCTCATTTCCTTCATTGTTGGAAAGATCTCGTGAAGGAGGGAATTAATCTTCGCTTCTCATTTCAGTTTGTGGACTAGAGAGTAGCATTTTCTTTAATGGCTTTGAATTGTTTCTCCCAACTACTGATTTTCGTTGGTCGTTGGGAGATTTAGGTTGGAGACGAGAGTTAGGGTTGAGCTGGGGAAGTGGAGATGGCATCGTCTTGGGGGCATTTTGGGGAGCTTCCCAATGTCGCACAGCTCATGGGCCTCGACGCCGTGAGGCTAATCGGGATGATCGTGCAAGCTGCGAGCACCGCGCGAATGCACAAGAAGAACTGTAGACTATTCGCGCAACACCTGAAGCTGATTGGCAACTTGCTAAAGCAGCTCAAGATTTCTGAGCTTAAGAAGTACCCGGAGACCCGGGAGCCATTAGAACAGCTGGAGGATGCTTTGAGAAGGTCTTACATTCTGGTGAACAGTTGCCAGGACCGAAGCTATCTCTATTTGCTGGCCATGGGATGGAACATTGTCCATCAGTTCAAGAAAGCCCAAAATGAGATTGACCGTTACTTGAAGATTGTCCCTCTCATCAGTCTCGTTGATAATGCTCGAGTCAGGGTATGAATTGCTTATTCATTAATGCTATTATTGTGTTGTGACCATCTAGCAATTGTTAATTGTTAAAGTTTCCCCCCAAATATATGTTGTTTATTGCCAATTTCAGATGCCTTTTGTTTCAGTTAATTCATGTGTAAACATTGGTGCTATGGACTTCCACTTATGAGTGTTGGTTTGTGATTCAGCAATTAATTCGCAATTTGATTATTTCTTCCCATTTGAAAATGACAGGAAAGGCTCTATGATATTGAGAGGGATCAACGTGAATACACTTTAGACGAACAGGACAGGAAAATGCATGATGTAATTTTGAAAGGAGAACCCTCAACAAATGAAACTGTTGTGCTGAAGAAAAATCTTTCTTGTTCCTACCCTAATGTGCCTTTTAATGAGGTTCTTCAAAAGGAAAATGAAAAGCTGCAACTAGAGCTACAACGATCACAAGCTAATCTGGATGTTAGTCAGTGCCAAGTAATTCAACGTTTAATTAACGTCACAGAAACTGTTGCTGCAAATTCTCTATCAGGTAAGGGCTCATCAAAAAAAAGTTCCAAGAAGATGGAGACTGATTATGCAGATGGCACAAGTGATAAACATTCATCTGATGAAATCCATTCCAAAAGAACCAATACTTGCAGTGCTTCGCGGTTGGTGTTGCATTGATCCTCTGCATCCATAGTTGGATTTTATTTGCAGCTCCTAATGGTACTTCCTATAATTGATGATTAGAATATGAAAACTATTATATTGTCAAGCTATCCATTGGTGTCAGTGCCAGAACTGTAAAAAGTCTGATGTTTTGAATTTGAGCTATATAATTTGGGTAATGGTTTTTTTTTTTTTTTTTTTTTTTCCGGTTAGATTCCTGAGAATCTTGATTCGTTTGTCATTCTTTACCTGAACAACTTTTGATAAAAATTCCTATTTTTTAAATATTTTTTATCTAAGGAATCTTTGGTCGCCTATCATTTGTTGCAGAACCACTTCTTCAGTTTCATCAGGACGTGATCTTTTGTCTACTAAAGATTCACTTAAGCATGAAGAATGGCATACTGATTTACTTGGCTGTTGTTCAGAACCCTATCTGTGTATGTCCTTCATTTCTTTTAATTTCCCCTTATTATACATCTCTTTATCTTAAAATTTGAAAAAGTTTATGAATCGGGAGCTGTGACTGCTGCAGGATACTCCTTTCCCTTTTTCTGGCGGAATGCTTGCATTTGATCCCTCCCAGTCCTTGCAGTTCTGCTGTTATCAGTTCATTTTCGCGTATTCTAATCAGTCAATATGTACTTTTCAGGTATCAAGACTTGTTGTTACCCCTGTGGTACATTTTCAAGGATTGCTAGCGTGGCAAACAACACGCACACTTGTAAGTAGCTCTAAATGTCTGGCCAGTTTATAATGTTTATGATTCAAGTTTATAGATAATTGATTTACCATTTATATTTTGAAGTTAAGTAACTCGAGTTATTATATATGTAGTTTTATTATTAGTTTTGCTACATGAGGCACCTTACGATATTTAGAAGTTTCATTAGCTCACTCTTTTCCTCAAAGCCGCTGTCCACAAGTGTCTGTTTTTATGAATGAGAAAGAGCACAACCGGCAAACATGTGTATGCATTTGACTTTTCCACACCCTACTAATGCAGAAACCACGTTCACTGGGTGCGATTGCTGTTGTACACCAACTTGTGCTGTACGTCCTAGGATTGTCAAGCCATTGTTATTAACTTTTTGATGACGAAAGATGTACGGGATGTATGTTTACATGATTGTTGATTCTAGTGGTGGACAGTAAAAGTCATTTATTCCTCGGAAATCATGTAAACATGCATATATAAAATGGAATTTGGCTTCTGGAACGATACAGGAAGGTGGTTCTTTAGTTTCTTTCTTAATGCCTTCTATGAACTCCATATAAAAAATGGAATTTTGTCTTTTACCTTTTGTTTTTTACAGAAGTTTATTATTTGTACACTTGTGCCGTAAGAATTTGTGTTGCTATGTTTTGCAGCTTCAGCAGAAGCCTGTAATGAATTAATGGCATATTCGTTGATATTATCGTGCTGTTGCTATACCTCCTGCACCAGAAGGAAGCTTCGCAAGGAATTGAATATCGCAGTAAGCTCTCTAAGATATGTCTGAATTTTTTATGTGGGCACACACTCTAATCGGAGACACAAGACAATTGAATTTTACCAGAATCTTTGCCTTTTGGAACTATTTGTTCATGATGGTTGATATTTGGCGAAATGGTTGGAGATTTATTTAGTCCCCTGATTCTCAACATTTCGCTCATAAAAGAAGCAGGACAAAAGAAATATCTATTTTTTTTAATTAAATGTGGAAATTGGGAGAGCAGAGTGTTTAATATAAGTACTACCGGCACAATGGCTCTTAACCCTGCTACAGAATTTTTATCAATTTTAGATATTGTGACTTATATCTTATCTTTGAAATGCACTAACTGGATAAATTAAAGGGGTAGTTCCCTTCCCTTTCTAATAGTGTACCCACAGGCAAACACTAATGCACAGAGGGTATGCCATAGGTCTTAGGCAAGTTGCCTAAGCCCCTTCAGTAACTGCACCATTCTGACACACTTAAACCCCATGGGTTTTTATGTTACCTTTAAAAGTACTGCCATTGATTGTGGAGATTAATTCTTCGATCGCATTTTAATTAAAAGGGGTTAATGCACAGTTAGGTATTCCATGAATTCTAAACTTTTATCAGTCGATTTATTTTTCATTTTCTTATTCAATTTAAATCAATGCTTAGCTTTCGGAATGGAGGAATGAATTTGCCAAGGCCTTAGTAAAGATGCTGTAGATTTGAAGGAGGCTTAGATAACTTACCTATAAGATCCAGACTGAGGCTGTTGCACGCACGTTAGAACTGGGCCAACCTACGGCAGGGGTTTTTCTCTGGGGCTTAAATCTCAGATGTTTATTCATTACTTGTCACATCTGATTTGAATGTTTATTGTTTTCCCACGTAAGGCATCGAAGAGAATTATAGAATGGATTACTACTGATGCCTTAACATTCTCATAATTCAAATAGTATTGTTGTTACTATATTTTTTCCCTTTTGTCAGGGAGGCTGGTTTGATGATTTCCTCTCACATTTGATGTGTTGCTGCTGCGCCCTCGTTCAAGAATGGCGAGAAGTGGACATTCGTGGGATGTATGGTATGTCGAGTTTTCAACTTCATCTTATGACCTTAAAATCTACAAGGAAAAAATGTCTCAAAGAAGGGAAACTTTGTAAACCGATACCGTCTTGCAGGTCCGGAGAACACGAAAGTATGCCCTCCCACCACCCAATACATGGAATCCTAAGTAAACCTAAACGAAGCCAAGCCATTATAGCTACTGTTGTTGCTGTTACTCGACGCTTCAATGTGTCTTTCTTCTGTGGAATTAATTTACTCATTATGTGCATTAGCCTTGAATGTCATACAGAAGGGCGCAGAACAGGCTCATTTCTAACACTCTTAGTGTTGTTTTGCTAATTTGTTTCTGTACGATGGTGTTGGCCGATCATTTGCTCCGATATATATTTTTTAAATTTATTTTATTATTTAATTGTTTAATTATAATTCATTTTTATGATGGGGTCATACCCTTCTGGTTGAACCTTCAATTCCTACTCAGGGAACTGCTCAGGGACTAATGTTACATGCCCAGACCGCACGATACTGGATCATGGTAGAACCAGTCAAAATTTTTTTTTCTAGCTAAATATTTATTTCTTATCATGGTATTTGCTCATTTTAATTCGTCATGCCTAATTTTCATTAGAATCATAATTTCGCACTCTTTTAAAATATTCCCCTCTCTACGTTTTGATTTCTTTGCAATATTCTTTTTCCGGTTTCCACGGGAGTTTTCTTTATAGTAAACAGAGATTGCTTTTTTTACTGATTAAACACCCCCCCCGCCCCACCCTCTTTTTTTGGGGTAAATTAAGAGCGCTTTTCACATGCTGCCATTTAGCGCAAAGAACCATGCATTTTTATTTCTTAACTTTTTTTTTTTCAATAAACACACACTACCAAACAATTAAACACTTTCATTGGATTCGGATTCCGTTCGGTTCATGGTGCAATTTGCATTATTTTTTTGAACCGTATAGATGGAAATAACGTTCAAAATTGTACATGTTTATCAATTTTCAAGTGATTTGCATATGTAAATCTTATTCATCCTAAGTATTGAAAATTCTAAGATTATTTTTAAACTTTAAGTTTTTCCACTTTAATACACGTGTTGTTATCATTACTCTAATTTTTGCGGCAGAAATCGTACTTGTTAAGCATTTAGATTAATTAAATCATCAGTACTTCAAAAGACTAAATTATGTAGAATTAATTTTTATGACTAAATTTGAAAAAATTCACATAAGGAAAATGGGAGGCTGGTAAAAGAAAAAAAGAGGGAAAAAATAAAAAATTACTTCCTGTTATGAATGGTTAGAAAAATATCACATGCAATCTCATAGGGTAGGAGAGGAATCAATGCTATTCACTGCACTTTTATTTATCACTTCTATTTTCTTCTTTCTGAATCTCACTCTCTCTGCTCATGGGAAACTTTCATACATGTTTATAATAACTAAACAATGCTATGAATATAAAGAATTTTATAGTAAAATTATAAAAAATTTATGTATTAAAACATATAAGATCCTCAAGTTATTATTTACTAAAATACCTTTCACTAAATTATTTATGATACATAAAACTTTTATAATTTTATTATGAATTTTTTTGCATGCATAGATTCACACCTTTTGGTTATGAGGGAAGGCTACTTACATTTACAATACTTCTCTCTCTCTTGCTCTTTCCCTGTTATGTTCAACTTTTTTTATATAATTTTTTTAAATGAGAGCTCTGCTTGAAAACATCCCCCGACCTCACCTATTATTTATTTATTTATTATTTTAACAGTTTTCCTCCAAAACTAAAAATTAAGTAGTTAATTTAATCACATTGGACTAGAGAAATTACAAACAAGTCCATAACAAATAAAATCGAGTGCTTAATTTTTTTTTCCCGAGTAGAAGGGAACATAATATAAATTAAAAGTGGACCTATTTTTTATGCATAATGCATGGAGAATTATTTTCGATAATAAAAAATATGACCCTATTTTTATTTAATATCGACGCTTCTAATTAGGGCATTCCAAAATTACATTATCTTGATAAAAGTGTATTGCGTTCTTAAATTTATTTATCTTTGAGTTCATTAATAATACTTCTACATAAAAAACTAATTACTTAAAATTATTTATGGCTAATTTTCCTAGCTTGTAACTTTAACGTTTTTGTCTTCGTTAAATACTAATTATTGCTTTCGTTCTTAAGTATCGTTTTCGTTGTACTTTGTAATTTATCGTTTTTTAATTTGTAATCTAAGTACTTATTATTGTTAAAAAAAATAGTAAATTGGGGAATTCTCGTTTTAGGAGGAGAAGTATTAAAAAAAATTAAAAAATTGGTGGGATCTGGTCAGCTGTTTTCAAGAAGAGCTTCTACCGAATATATATATAATTAAAGAAAGAATTGAAGATTGCAAAGAAAGAAAGAACAAGAGAGCGGGAAACTATTTTTTAAAAATCTTTTTTTACCAGTTTTCCTTTTTTCTTTCACGTAATATGTGTTTTTTGAAGGTGCCTAAAAGAATATTCGCCTGTTTTTTTTTTGAAGGTGCCTTAACAATAGACAACTGAAGGATAGGAACATTGATAAAAGAGAGAAAAAAGAAAAGAAAAGAAAGGGGAAAAGGGGAAAAAAGAAAAAGAAAAAAAGGGAGACTAATCTCTGAAAGTAAGGGAAATATTGACATTGCTGCCACGTGGCCTTAGTAGCATTTGTTTGCACCGAATTGATGTTAAATAGTTCTGAATGCTGAATTGGTCAATGGTAGGCTTATTCAAAGCGTTTGATAATGCCTCTGAATAGCTCTAAATGTTCTCTGACCGAATTAACACTCAAATTGGTGTTGAATAGTGAATATTATACATTTTAGAGATTAAATTATAAAAAGATCTTTAAAAACAAAATTTCAAATTCTTTTGATGGTAAAACCACTCCACTCTTACCCACTTAAGCCAAGTTTGACTCCCTTAATTGCTTTCACTTTTAGAGAGGGAGAGAGAAGATTAGTGAAAAGGATTGGAGATTTTAAAATTTTGAGAATTTTAATTTTAATTAAATTCTTTAATTTGGAGATTTTAATATTAAAAACTATGAAACTGTTAATTAATTAATAAATTTGAATGCATGACCTAATAATAAATAAATAAGAATAATAAGAAGGGTAAAATTGAAAACATAGGTCATTCAGATTTTAATTCAGATATGTCATTAATACAGTTTTATTATTACATATTTAGTATCTCTTATTATACCTCTTATCTAATTAGTACCAATTCAGTAACCATTCAAAATCAGAGCCTGATCAGACTTATTTATCAAATGCAAGCCTGATATTTTTAGTTAAATTTATATTCGGACATTGTTTTTCGCTTAATTATACTTCTGTTTAAATATCTGTGTTAGGGGTTGCTCTAATGTTGTCTTGTCCGGAATATGAACTTTTTTTTTTTTTTTGAATGGCTGGCACATCTTCGATTACTTTTTTGACTTGTAACTCATGAGATTCACAACCCACTGTTCCTGCATTTTATTTTATTTTTTTCCCAAACTTTTCCTCGTAGGGATAGGTATTGATGATTATGCCCACCGCTGCACTAAAAAACTTAATAGTACATGGAACAACAAGTGGTTGTTGCATTACCTTAATGTTTGTAAGATATTGTTAACCAGTCAGTCGCAGCAAGTTCCCATCGTTGTGTGATGTGGAATATTGAGATTGATGTCACTTGTGCCTAACTAAAGAAATTCCCTTTTTCTCCTTTTGCTCCTAGTCCGCTTTTATGATAAGATAATATTGCTTTCTCATTCAAAAGATAAGCTATTGGATAAATATGCCCATCCTGCATCGCATAATAAAAATTGAATGGTTTTGATAATTATTTATTTCAGATAACATGTTCTGGAGAACTTCATTACTTTTTTCAGTTTGATAGAGGACTTCAAGATTTGCTTAAGTTTTTTTTTTTTTTAACTTAAGCTTTTTAGACATTCATTGTTTTTTTGTTGATCACTATTTGTTTTGAAATCATCCTTAAGCTGCATTTAGGTACCCAATGTCGCCTAAGATGCATTATAATGCAAAACCTGTCTTCTGTTCCTCCCTTGATTATGTCTTCCTGGACCTACTTGTGATGCACTTATCCGTGTTCAGTGCCTGTTCTTGCTGTTGTTGTTTTAATGACCCTTTTTAATTTTAACTGGCCAAGAATTGGTTTAAAAGGAAGTTGATTATGTCTCAACATTACATACAACCTGGCTGGTAGTTGCACTTGCAATGTGAAAACTTAGTTTAGCATGTAGCATGGTATAGTGGCCGTTAGACTCTATTTTTGGTTCAAATTCTAATTTACAAACGTAATAGGATTTGTTATTATAGATGTATTTTGTTGTAGATTATCGTGAGAATAGTGTAATACTTCAATTCTTTTGTTATGTGGTTTGCCTAGTCACTAGGACGCGCAGATGTGCAACTCCTGGCCCAGGAGTAGCACCTTTACTAAGCATGCATCTATCAACACGCGCTCAACTCAATTCAGTCTATAACCTTATATAATTTATTTAATGCATGCATTGAGGGACGCCCTTGTCCAAATTTTTTAGTTAAAGAGCAGCAACTTAATGCGACGCCTTTGCATATGGAACCTCTGTTTTGAATATTTGTTAGTGTTAACATTAGTTGAAATCAACGGTGTCACTTCGCAATACGACCTGCTTTTTTATAGCATTGGATGACTTTCTTCTTTCTAATTTCTGTAGTAGCACTTGTACTTGTTGCAGTCTAATGGTATCTACTTCTCTGATTTCCATTTGAGGTCTGTGTCATGATTGGGGTTAATTGTTAAATGTGGTTCGTTCCTTTATCCTGGATTGGGTTCTTGACGACCTCTTTAATTATCTTCCAAATTCATGCTTTCATGTCCAGCATAATCCTCTTCGACTTTTTCCTAATTTTATTTCTCGCAACTATTCCTAGTGCATGGTGGTGGATAGAGAATGTTTTAAAATTTCTATTCCTTGTGCCCTTATGCATTGATATATTGCCAGTATTGGTCCAAGTCTTATCACCATGCTGTTCAAGATTTTTGGCGATTCCCAGACCCATTTGCATCAAATGATTGAAAATGTTATATTCCTGGTGGTGGTTTGTCCATCTATTGCAGGTTTGATTATGATTTGATCTGTTGCATATTCTCCACAGGCTGCAAACTACTTGAACATCAAGAGCCTACTGGACCTCACATGCCAAACTGTGGCAGACATGATAAAAGGCAAGACCCCCAGAAGAAATCCGCCAGACGTTTAACATTAAGAATGACTTTACCCCCGAGGAGGAAGAAGATATTCGTCGGGAGAATCAGTGGGCTTTTGAGTGAACAACTGACTTTTAAAAAAAGAAGAAAAAAAATCGAAAAGGGAAAAGGGTAGACTTCTCAAACTGTGTCAGTTATGTGTTAAGCACTACCGTCAGTTTCCTTGCATGGTTTTAATTCTTAGGTTGAGCGTGTTTGTTTGTCTATGTGATTGTATAGCTTAAGGCACTATTTACATGGCATTAGTACATTTATGCTCGACTCTATTTTCCGTAGCTTCAATTCTCACTCGTTAAGAAGAAAAATGTAATTAAGATGGTTGTGTTTTGCCACCAACCTCCCTTTTCAGTTTGTTTTTTATCTTCATTTCATGAACTACATGCTTGCAAGATGCCTTCGGTGGAGGATGTTCAAAGTTTTTAAGTATTTGTCTCAATTGATCAAAATTTTCATTTATGGTCATCATTTTGTGGTCAGTAGCCTTGCTTGTTCCTCCTTACGCACGGTGGAGGATATCATCGTATCATGAGGTCATGTGGCTTTAACTGTGAAGCTTTAGAATCAGGAGAGTTCGAGTACTTCTTGCCTTTGATTTCAATTTTATTTACGAGAAATGCTCCATATGTCACCTGGTGGCCTAAAATTAAAGAATTTCTCTGATTGGATTTTAGGTAGCCTATTTAAAGAGGATTTTGCACCTTTTTCTAAATAAGGACCTTATAAGTAAGCAGTTCCCACCAGCAACTTTTGCTGGAATTCTAATTTAAACTAGCGTCTGACCTGTTTCTTTAGATGAAAATTCAATCAAATGTAAGTCATGTTACTGTTGACACGCATTGAGATATTTTTCCCTTGATTTTGAAGACTTAATAATTATGTATAAATGTGATACTAGACATTGGGGGTTGGGCTCCTCTATATAAGACAAATTGCTGAATCCTTTGAAGAAGAAGAAGAAGAAGAGAAAATGGAGTTTTTGAATCCGGAGATTTCACCGAAACAGTGAAACGACGGCGTTTTAACTGACTAATTGCCTACACTTCGTGCCGCGTTTGGCAACCATGTTAAGGCGGGATAGGAAATACGTATCCTGTATCCTACTGTACACATCGCGGCCTAATCCGCTGGAATGGGGATATATATATATATATATATAAACTAAAACACGGGAAGGAGAAAATTGTTAATTAATTTTATCCGGCCTTCCTCCCAAACAAATCGGCTTCTCTTTTGTCGCACACAGCACGAGGGAAAAAGTTTTACGGCTGAAATGGTGAGAATCGGCGGAGCGCTTCTAAGAGATGCAGAGAGGGTCGGAGTCGGAATCAACAAGATTCTCTCGGAGATTCTGGTTTGCCCACTCACCAAACAACCGCTCAGGTTTGCACTTTTACCATCAATAACATGAGTTCGTCTTCTTCTTCTTCCTGTTCCTCTTCCTCTTTACCAGCAATAACACGAGGCCCCGGTTGTTTCTCGTGGCCCTAACTAATTACCGGTACGTAATGATATTCAGGGTATGTGAGGAATCGGGCAGGCTTATCAGCGATGCTGCAGGCGTTTCTTTTCCAGTGAACCCTAGTTCTGATTCTTCTGAATTACAATTTCAGTTCTTTAAAGTTGAATTGGTTCTGTGTGGCTCAGAAATTGATGATCTGCGAAGCATAGATTCATTGTTTCAACCTGTATCTTACAAAAATGGGGTTTTGGGTTTTCTATTATTTCAAATTGGGTTAGTCCGTTTGAGCACCGCTCCATCCATTAATGAAGAATAACTTTAATTTGAGTCAGGTTTTCTTGGTGGAGCTTGGAAGAATGGTTAAATTTACAGCGTTTCCCTTTTATAGCACTGTGAAGATTGTACCATGTACATTCTATTCATACCCTGGCACGCATTTTTCTTTGGGTAATAAGGGATCATTGCAGAAGAGTAATATGCATGGATGGTTAAATTTGGTTATTGACATGATATTAGAATTTTCAATGATGTTGTGACTCACATATTCTAACGGTTCTTTAAAGTTTTCGAATTCCGTAAGTTGTAGGGGAAGTTTGGTATAATTAATTAGTCCAGTGAGTTGATTGGGGAAATTGAAATTTTAAGTAAAAATACAAAACAAATATGCAAAGTTAAATGCTTCGGCAGCTATTGTTAACCCAATCTTCCCCTCTTCTTAGATGTCCTTCTAGACAACTAGCATTTTGTGCTTCGTCCCATTACTTTTATAATGTAGCAGAGAAAAGGAAAAAAATTAGGACCAAGAACAGCGTGATTTGCATAATATCTTATGCACATTAAAGCTTTTGTAGAAGTCCATGTTCATGGATAGAAAACAAAAAAAGAAAACACCTGCCATGTCTTCCGTATGGTTCATGTTCTCATTACTGGACAGTTTTTATAAGACCGTTTCCCAGTTTCTTGAAATGGATGCTGTCTGGTATGATGAGTATGCTTAAATGCAATGCCTCAATTCAGCTGTGGTTTTAACTATTCTCTGTTCATTAAGCTACTTGGGCGCATAAATATTGAACTGCTCTTACGTGTTTCTTTTCTTCTTCATTGCCCATGAATAAATGATCTTACTCGATTTGCCATTTCCAGCCTAAAGGTTTCCGAGTTTGAACTTCCTGAAAATCCTTTTTTTTTGGTACTCATTTAGCTGAGATTCACATTTTAGATGAAAGTATTATTCAACTCCATAGTGTTCTCTTTTATAATTCATGGCTTGTGTAAAAGTCATTGGAAGAATTCAGTTTCATTTGTTTGAAATTCTGTCATTTCTGAAGTCCGTGCTAATAATGATTTTGATTTATTCTTTTCATAGATCAATTTTCATAATTTTTCCTCTTGCTCATCTATCTGATAGATAGTTGATGGGATCCCTTCCTTGGTACCTAGAGATGGAAAGATACTGGAATCTGATGAGACATCAAAAGTCCCTGCCAATTCATGTTTCATGAACAGGGAAGATCAGGAAACTCAGGGAGGTAACAAGTGAGTTGATTAACGACGCATAAACAGTGATACTTCAGAGAGTAAATTGCCATTGTGAATTTTCTGTTCTCCTCTTCTATTTTATTTTTACATTGTTGTATTATTTGTATGATTCCTTCCTATTTATTAAATTATGGTTTTTCGTCTGTGATTTACTGAAAGTGCAATCTCTTCATTTATAAGAGTTTCTCTTTGTTTTCTTTCATGTGGCATGTTACCTTTTGATGCATTTGCTGAGTCCAACAAACTATAAGTTCTCTGCATAAAAGTGATACCGTAAGGCCTTCTTCTTAGCCTCTCTTTGTCTTGACCAACTTTTTTGATTGAAACCGGGTTCTATGATTCTTATTTTGGGCTATTGTCGAGAGCTGTTTGAGTTTAGCAATTCAGAGTTTTAGTTGGATATTTTTCTCTTCCCCTTTTACTTCATCTGATTGCCCACAAGTCTTTGTCCTCTATTTATGATGCCAATCTTGTGTGAATGGCTATCCTTTCACAACCATACTCAAAGTTACTTCAGTTCATTTCAAAATTGCCCCTTCCTGCTTGATGTCCAAAGGTCACTTCATAAATAGATCTCTCTTATGAAAACTGTGGTATGCATTTACTGAGTCTAACAACTAATAAGTTCTCTCTGCTCATTACTTTTTAAGCGTGTACCGAGTCCAACAAATAATGGAAGTGATAGCATAATAATAATAATAATAAGTTCTCTCTATGCACCAGGTGATAGTATACATACAAGTTTTCTTCTTAGTCTCTTGTTGTGTTGACCGACTTTTTTGATCGAACCGTGGTTCTGTGATTCTTGTTTTATGCTTTCCTCGAGAGCTGTTTGAGTTTAGGAATTCAGATGTTTCACTTGATAGTCTTCTCTTCCCCATTTTTTCATCTGGTTGCCCACAAACCTTTGTTCTCTATATGCAATGCTGATCCTGTGTGGATGACTATCCTTTCACAACCACACTCAAGCTACTTCACATTTCATTTTGAAACTGCCCTCTCCTGCTTAATTATTGGAAGGTCTAAATTACATCAACTGTATTGAAAACATTGGCCACTTCATAAATGGGACGTCCCTTATGAAAACTGCGGTATGCATATACCGAGTCCAGCAAATTACCCGTTTATTCTGCACATTACCTCTTGACGCACATGCCAAGCCCAGCAAATAATAGGTTCTCTTTGCTTAAAAAGTGATGGGATACAGGCTTTCTTCTCGGTCTCTCGTTGCGTTGACCAACATTTTTTTACTAAACCCTGTGATTCTTGTTTTGTGAATCTTGTTTTCTGCTACCTTCGAGATATGTTTTGAGTTTCGCGATTGAGATTTTTTTTTTTTACTTTGATATATTTTTGGTCCCCTTTTTTCATCTCATTAATTGCCCATAAATCCTTGCCCTCTCGATATGATCCCATTCTCGTGTGGATGGCTATCTTTTTACGACCATGCTCGGCTGCTTCAAATTCATTTTGGAACTGCCGTTTCCTTGTCAAGTGTTCAAAGCTCTCGAGTAGATGGACTGTTCTGAAAATGTTGGTCGCTTCATAAATAGATTTCAGTCTCACGAGACCTGATGCGTGCATTTGCATAGTCAGTGATTGAACCGTGCTGCAACTGACATGGTTCCACCGGTGAGTCTTTCTTGAGGGCTTAGACCCGATGACACGGAAAAGAGTTTCGTTGATGGTTATCTTAACCAAACATTTAATCTAGTGGTTAAAAGAAAGAGATCGAGAGTAACGGACTCTGGTTTAGGTGCAACCTCTTCGTGATGGACACTCGCATCTAATCTAACCACTCTTCCTTCCCACGCAAAACAACTGACTTCAAGACACACCTACAGTCCCTTACCCCCTGTCTTCTTAAAATCTCTCTCTCGCTCTCTCCTTATCCGCATCTCCTACCAGATTGCCCAAGTCAAAAATGCTTGGTCCTCCTCCATTGGCCTAATGGATGTCACCAATTTCATGTCTTTCGTCTCCGCTCTCATCCACGGTTTACGACCGCGGCGAGTAATCAAGGAAGCGTCGTGTTATGCAGCGAACAGAGCAGAGAATGCGAATGTGGTCGAGGGTGAGATGTGCTGTGTTTGTTTGTCGATATTAATGGTGGGAGAAAACATCCGTGTGCTCCCGTGCCTGCACCGGTTTCATGGACCGTGCGTCGGGAGGTGGTTTGAAGTGTGCCGGAAGACGTGCCCGGTCTGCCGATTATGGATGGGAGAAAAGGAGAGGTTTCTGGAGGGGGAGGAGCTGACGGAGGAGATGGTAACTTGGTTTTCTTCCTTTCATGCCGCTGGCTTCTGATTCTGTCTATATCACATATTTTTCTTTTGCTTTTCGATCTCGTAAAGGAAATGTGAAGAAAATGGCATGCTAGCTTTGATGTGATATTTCATTGCAACGATAGAGCCAATATCAAGAACCATATTAAACAATAATCCAAAAATTGAGGTAAAGGGGAAAAAAAAGTTCCGTTGCCGGGAATCGAACCCGGGTCTCCTGGGTGAAAGCCAGATATCCTAACCGCTGGACGACAACGGAATGTTGATTGCATGTAGATAATAATCTAATAGATATAAAGTTGGTCAAGCCCGACTCCGATCGTTACCGTAATTCGAAGAAGGGAGCCCAATTAGGTTAAAGTTAGACCTCCCGTCAATTTTCGTTCGTTGTTAAATTGTTTTGACAATAATACGGGATAATAATTATAAGAAATTTAAAAAGAATGAGGATAAGTTAATATGTGCCAAAAATACTTACCTACTTATTACTTAAGCTCAGTGTTTTCAAAATTAAAAATGAGTTGAAGTTCAAATGTACTTCCCATCTTCACATAAAATGTGTAATATAAGGAGTGAAATTGGACCAAAGTGAAATGCACATAATGTTATCTATTGCAGCCAGTTGAGATATTTAAATGTCATCTATCATATATTTCCTTCATACTTTTGACTAAATTTATGAAAACACAGAAAAGGTTCAATCTTACAATGATCCCTTGGTGGTACCAGCCATGAGAAAGAGAGAGAGATGAGCCAAACCCAGAGAACTTTACGCAAAATCCCAATGAGTACTATCTTACAAACTCAACTACATTTATTTTTAGTTTTATTCATCGTTGAACATGTGAGGGCCGTAAAGGAAAGGGGCATCAATATTGATGTGCAATGATCTTTCCTTAACAATTGTCTCTAGTGTATTTGGCCTTTGTTTCTCAGCTATGGTTTTGCAAAGTATCTTTAGAACGTTAATTCTTATTGGTTGTAGATTTCTTCTTGGTCGCATCCCAACATTATTGAAGCTTTGCTTTGGATGAACAAACATATTACAAATAATAAGATGGCTTCCAGGATTAAAAGAGAAGTCGTGGTTGCTGCTATATGTTGCCATTTGGCATAAGACAAATGTTAGAATTTCAGAGGAGAAAAGTGCACACTTCAATATGTTGTTTAATGGATTCAAACACGGATTCTTACAAGAATTTTCAATCCCTTAGATCTTTCTATGCATTATTCCTTCTCGTTGAATAATTTGATTCGTTTTCAATTGGTTCTTAATGTTTTGGTTTTGCTTCTTTTATTTTTTTAGTTACTTTATTCTGGTGTAACCTCATCCAGATATACATAAATGAATTTCTAAACAGTTTTGTTGTTTATAAAAATTATCGATTCATCCAAGGAAAATGAAATTTTTTTTTTTTTTTTTGCTAACTTGCGATCTAGTAGTAACAATAGAAATACATCTCGAGTAAATTTACCTCATGTAAATGCATTTTTATATAAAATTATATTCGTAGAAGAGTTACTGAGCATATAGACTAGTATATATGTAGTAGAAGTATTTTATTGAGTTAGGAGTCGAATATATGCATGTGGTACTCGGTGAAATGCTTCCGCCCCATGGTATAGTATTTTCTTGTATGTGGATACGAGGTAAAATTATTACGTTGCTTAAGCTGAGCCGGAGAAAATGGGTAAATGTCACGGTTCGATTAAATAACTTTTAATAATAGCTGCGCCCGTTTTTTCTTTTCCCCTTTGAAATAATTTATCGAATAAATTATAATAATGGACGAGAAGGAAGGCCTGCAGCTCAGTACTAAATCCCAGCCTTACAAAGAGGCCATCAGAACTCATCGACGGTGAGAAAAGCTTTTGACGATTCATACGCACTTGGACTACAATGCCCCTAGCAAATTAAATTTGGGGAACACAGTGAGTCCGCGCGTAATAAATGTCTCGTGAGACGGTTTAATCTGTACTTTCACACAGGCGAAACTGATGAACGGAGTCAATTTCTCACGCTCGCAGCATATAAACCAAATACCGAGAATGTCCTTCACATTTTCCCATAGTTCGCGCAACTCAACGAGGGCAATGTTGTCCGCATGCAGATGCCGAAATTACCGCGTAACGGAAGAGACAAACCTCCCAACCCCGGGAAAAAAGGGTGTTTTGGTCATAAAATTAAAAGGTAAATTTCAATTTTCATCCACAAATCTAATTTATTTTAAAAATTAAAAACAAGTGATCTAGAAAACCGAATCCCCAAACAAACAAACTTCTATCTCATCGGCGCAATCTCCGCCGTCAATTGTCTATCTTTATTTCCAAGAATGCACTTATCCTCTTCGGTTTTTATTTTATTTCCATCCATCTGTTCCGCTGATGTAAAATTTTGGCGGGCGCTCGCAAGAATTCAAATAGCACGAAACCCTAAGGACTTCCCCATTTCCTCTCTCCCTCTCTCTCTCCTCGCGGCGGGTTTCTCTCTCTTGATTTTGCGTGATCAAGCTCTCAACTTGTAAGGTTTCTCTCTGCAATCCTTATCATCATCATCTCAAGTTCATACCCCTGGATCTTGACCTATGGTCTGTACTTTTAATTTCATTCTCCATTTGCAGTTATTTTCCGATAACGAGTACGTTTTGTTATCTTCGTTTGGTAATCTAGGGTTTCGTATGAGCGATGAAGTTCTGGAATGGTCCTCGATGATTTCTTTCTCCTGATTCTCGCACTGTATTTGGTTATGATCATGTTGTTTCAGGTTATGTACTCTTCCTTCTTTAGAAATCACCGATGATCGTATATTCTGCTGTTGTGGATTGGGAACCCTATTAAATTAGTGAAGAGAGATTACAGGAGGGAGAATAGTATGGGGAAACTGTCTGTAAAAGACAGGGGACTGGTGACTCCTAAACCGAAAAGGCGATTGAGGAGCTCCAGCGACAAGGTTCTGAAGCCTGGTGCCCTCGCTAAGCTTCGGTACAATAAGGCTTCAACTGCTAAGTCTTGTACTGATATTGCAAAGAAAAGAGCGGCAGTTTTGGACAGTGATATAGTACTAAGGGGAATTGCTGAAAGGCCTTTGATGTTATCCCCAGTTGATTTGTGCAAACAGAAGTATGTGCTGCGAACTCCCAGGGGACCACGGGTTGAAGAGTTTGAGACTGAGTTGAGGCTGGAGACTCTTCCCACGTTAGATCCGTGCAAGCAGAACAATTTACTGAGCACACCCAAGACGCCACAGGTTGAAGACTCTGACACTGAGTCTAGACTTGAGTCTCTACCCATGGATTTACTGGTATTTATGTCTTAATTCCTACTTTCAGTTTGAGTTTTTCCATACCTGTTTGGTTTCTGGTTTATGGTTTATCATTGAAGTAATTTATACACATCTAAATGCATTTATATTTACAGATCAAAAACACTGCAACCTTTTGCGCATTGCACCAGGAAGAATGATTCTTTAAGTAAACACTAGAAAGTTATAGTGCTTACTTTTGCTAGTTCTTCTCCATCTTTGCAGTTGAATTCTTGTATGTCTTGTCAATTTTTTATGTGTGGTTCTACCCTCACCATTCCCTTTCTCCCACTTGCCTATGAAAAAAGAATATATCTTGTGTTTAACTAGTTGAAATTGTTCATGGAGCACCTAAACCAGGAATACAGTGTATGCTCAGGAGAATTGTTGTATGTCCATGTCCAATTGAATATTAATGTTTAGCATCGTGGAGGCTATTATGTTACCCTGTATGGGGCTTTTACCTGCACGGTGCTGGCCTTTAATAAAGAGGCTATTATGTGTCTGAGAGAAGTTGAGAATGAGCTTTTTGCGTTTTTGAAATGTCTGACTCAGAGTTGGAGGGAAGATTACTTGTGATTTACATTGTCAGGAGAAATAATTAACAGGATTTAGTCCTCATGTGCATGATACTATGTAATTATCTCTGTGAAGGCAGTTCTACTGGCTTAAACAAATCAAATGGGCAGTATATGGGATTGGCTCAAGATCATGGTTGTGAAGAAGCAACTTTACCACAATCATAATTTAAGATATGGAGGCCAAAAAATGTGTTTGTAAGTGGAGTTAGATGCAGTTTTGCCGTAGAAGCAGTGCTTCATTACAGGGCTGACGAGCACTGTGTGCTTCCAGTTGGTTGGCTAAAATTGATTTTGTGGATAATATTCTTCCATCTCCAGGACTTGTGAAAACATTTTTCTGAAATCTTTTTATTCTTGGTTTACTTGGCTGCCACATCTTCTCAATTATTGGTTGTAGTGATGGCTGACAACATCATTAATATTCTTTTTTCCATTGCAATATGCTTCTTTTCATATGTTAAAGTTCTATTATTTTTGTGTGCTTGCATAGTTCATTTTTCATCCTTGCTATATTTTAGTGTCGTTTAAGCATTATGTCCTTATCATTCTCTACTTTGTGAATATTATTGGCTTCTTAATGTTAACTTTTGACAGCAAAGATATAAAATTCTGCTTAACCTTGGTAAAATGGGAGTTAAATTACTCTGCCGGAAGCAATTGAATATGCTATATAGCATAGCGAGAAGAATAACCAGTCTGTACGGCGGTTCTCTAAGAAACTGAACTTTTACTGTCTAGAAATTTTAGCTTAAACCACACAAGCTTCAGGAGATGACAGCTGTAATTCGAAACACTCAGAGACACAACTATGCTTGTTTATTTTGATTTTTTTTTGAAGTTACTGACATTGTTTTTTTGTTTATTTTTATTTGAGGTTAATATACTGTGCCACTTGCAACACGACCAATTGAGGGCAGTCTTTCATGTTTCCAGCAGGGTTAGGAAGGCCGTAAGCTTTCTTTTCTTTCTTTGCCCTTTTTGAATTCACACAAACTCACAAAATTGATTGGATTCAACTTTTTCTTGGGACTGGATACCTGTGTGTATACATTGAAACAGGTTTTACTTGCTAGACAGTTCCACTTTAATTACACAACGCCTGATCGTTCTCGACAGGAGATGTTGAGGACAATGACTCCCCGTCCAATGGAACACTGGCCTTTTGTGGGGTAGGCTCAAACTCAAAATGCATTCGTCTAATCCATTTTTTATGCCTGTATAGCTTAAGCTGCATTTATCCCCATTAAAATGGTCTTCTGCAGCAAGGGCGACAGAAAAAGCATCCATATTCCAACTCCACATACTCCCAAAGCACCAAGGCAGGGGCACCGTCCTCCTCCTCGCCTCAAATTTACTGAGATGCGTCAAATTGCTGCTGTTCTGTTTCAGGAGCCAGCATTTCCTCCACGTTGCATGATTCCATCTGTTCTATCCAGGCCTCTTTTCAAATCCATGGCTTCTAATCGAGTTCTATTCTATGAGGACGAGCTATGCCAGGCTGTTGCTCAGAACAAACTTCGTTGATCTGTTTGCGGTTTGCTTTGCTCCTTTTGTGTATAGTTTGTGTTCTGGATCGGAGAAGTTAAGGAGGCATGCAATTTTGTAGTATGCTGAATAGTGTTAAGCATTTCGCTTACCAAATTTGCTTTGGGGTTGGAAGGTTTAGATGATGGGTATGAGAATATATTTTGAGTTGGTCACTTGTATAGTTGTCTATATTTGCATGAAAGATTGGCTAGCTACTTTTAAATAGAATACCAGTTTCATTTTAGTATTCATTGTTCTTATGAAAAGCCCCCAAACCAAAGAAAAAGATATATTCTTATAAAATATAGATCCTCATAATTTGAAAAATCATGAATTTGTGATTTTGGACAATCCAAGGTATCCCTCTCTACTATTAGTTTCTCTCTGTACCTATTTTTGCAATGCAAGATTATAAATTGTATAAATTTACCAACCCATAACTTCTGAAAATTAAAGGATCCAAATCCATTATAAAATCTCCTCAAAGCAGTCAGTTTTAAAGGCAAGGCATCTCTTAATTATTATGTTTGCTTTCTGTAGCCCTTTCATGTGAAGCAATAGGCATCAGGGGACTTGCGTGGGTAAGTAAAATAAAACATAGGTAACTTGTTTAATTATAAAGGTGAGAGTACATGATGTGCTCAAAGGGCTCCTTTGGTTTATGGATTTTACTTGAAATATGCCCGGAAATGTCGCATTTAAGGAATCTCACTTTTTTTTTTTTTGGTTGAATTCTTATTGGGGGAAATGGGAAAACCAAATGGAAGGGACTTAATAACATTCTTTAAGTGAAAAGGTAGGGAATGTGAGAATTTGAATAGGATAAAATGTGCATATTAAATATAAAGTCTAAGCTACCCTTATAAATGACTGAATGGACAAAATTCTCATTTATGCGCACATAGCTTATATTACTTATAATAATAATGATGATGATAATGGTAATAAAAATAATAATGGTGATAAAGATTTATAAATAAATAAATTATTCATACTAGAGGGTTGATAGTATTATTTTTAGAACTTCATTCTTAAATTATATGAATTCGATTTTTAGTTAGTACATATTTGAATTGAATTATTTATATTTCAAGAATATTCAGTTTTATTCTTCAACATAGACATTTTTGTTCCATTTTAAGCTATGAATATAAAATTTTCTTTTTAATGAATGAGTATTGTTGGAAAAGTTGTCATGATATCGCTACATTTTGGGGAATGTGATGCCGAACATAAATGTGAGATTCTGGAAATCAAATGGATCAAAAAAGTAATCTAGCTTAGGCAATTCTCTTGTTCAGCTTTCAAACCTAACCCTAACACCTCTAAGTTGGAGTATTAAGCTCCATTCCCTCCCCTCTAAAGCTTGGGTCCTTTTAGAGGTGAATGTAGGGTTAGCTTAAGTACCCTTGTTATGTAAAAGTCAATTCAACATAGGATCCCAACCAATTCATAAGCAACTCAAATATTTTCTCTCTCTTTTTTCGTTCCAAAAGCAGGATTTGGTGATCAAATCTAATTTAAATTCAAATTCAAATCCTGTCTTATTTTGATGATGTAAAATATTTTGTTCCTAAAATGAATGAATTTACAAAGGAAACGATGATGTCAAATAGAATTTAGACACATGTAGTTTTTCTCGGGCAACCCACATATTTTACGTGCACATGATCATATGCAGACTGCATACCTTCTCTAGGGTTTACAGATGCAGCGAGAGAGATGGGTTCTGAGGACTCCAGAGGAGTTGGAATCAGGTGTGAAGAATCAAATAATTGAGGACGACAGCAATGATGAGCCTTAGTCTACCTTGTCGGACAGTCATTCCAGTGACTCTGACATAAGGAGAACAGGCAACAATGGCACGAATCCTGGAGGCACAATGCAGAGAGCGAAGTACTAACACCTCTGTTTACCTTAGCTTAAGTACTCTTGTCATGTAAAAACCCCCTGTTTCCTTTTTCATCCTCGTAGTATATGTAGTCTTTTATTCCATAGATTAAATGATTACATGGTGCCATTTTTAGGGTTTCGACGTCATGTGTTTCCCTAAATCTAAGAAAATCTGGGGTGGTGGTATTGTTCCCATTGACTTGAATGATTCCAGCCGCTATTACATTGAAATGGTTGAGTGCACTCGCTTATTCCTATCATCCTTTACATTGTATATAACTTTGCAAATGTGTTATTTTGCCTGCCAGGGATAAGTTGTTTTGTAAGTGTATTGAGTGCCCTGATACATGGGTCTTCAATGGAGGGGATGAGAGCGTTAATCATCTTATGCTTTCTTACCCTTAGGTGGTGGGGGAAGTGGTTCATATAAGGTATTGTAAGTCCATGACATTTCAACAATTCGCTGAAGATTCCCTTAAGGATGACCCTGCCAAGTTCCTTATAGTGGGTTGAGCTTTCGGATGGAGGGGAATGATGTTACTTTTAAAGATAATGTTGATAAGAATCCTTATTACGTTACGCAGTGGGCTTCGTCTTATTATGAAGACTTTTGGTAGTTGACGGAAAAATTATTAAAGAAGGGAGGCTCCTGCTGGTCACTTCCTTCATTCCATTTTGTCAAAATTAATGTCGATGCTTCTTTTTCTCTTGGTAGGTCTAAGAATGGTTGGGTTGTGTTTAGAGATCATCAAGGGCATGTTCTATAGGTGGCTGCTTCTCCTCAAGGTCCATTGGAATTTGTTCATTTGTTGGAGGCTAAAACTATTCTTCATTAAAGGCTAGGGATTTTCCTTGTTGATTATTGAATCTGACTCCATGGTGGTCTTATTAGAAATTTGGACATCGGAGCCATGCCTAACCCCTTTGGCCATATTATGAATGAGATTAAACATGTTGCTTTCTCTTTTCGATCCTCTATTTTTCATCATGTTAATAGGAAAGTCAACATGGTTGCTGATATGTTACCTAGGTTAGCTTGTGGCTTGTAGCAAGATAATGCATATGCAAATTCTTTCCCTTCTAAGCTAACCTTATATGTGTCTTTGGATCTTTTTCATTGTAATAAATGCTCTTAGGTGTGAATTCATATGCACACACACACATGAGATTCATGGATGTGAATTGTAACTATTACGTGTTATCTAAGGTAGACTTTAAAATTATATAGTTGTAGATCGCCTTGAAAACATTCAACCACATGATAAAAATAATATAAAAAATTAAGACTCTTCTTAAAATTTCATATCATTTGGTATTGTATAACCTTTACATTGAGCATTGGAAAATTTAGTTAGTTTTTTAAAGACTAAAATTTGACTATTTTTTATGATATAAATAGGAAATTCTTTATTACACAATTTAATTTAAATGCACTATATAGTTTTAGGGCTCCACCTCACATAATCCATACTAGTTGCATCTCACTTACATTATTGATGTGTGTGTACATATATGAGAGTAAGAGTTCGTTTATGTCCTGTGTACACTGTCGACGCTTATTCACCAAAGAATCTATTAGAGTATTAAATTGGTATACGGTTTGAGACGATTTTATAATTTATTACTCATCACATTGTAGATTGTATACTCATTCTCTCCATCATAACTCTTCAAATCTAACATCTCGCAATCCTCATCGGATCTACTTGGTGAGCCATTTGGGATTTTAAATTATAGAGGAATTCCTAGAATTGAGGGGAGCACCGCAAGGGTGGATTTATTTTTTTATTTTTTAATGAAATGCCCATTTTAACCGCATAGCAATTCCTATGTCAGTCGAATTGAGGGCTAATTTTGGGAGGTCAAAAGAGTAGACTACCAGAGGGCCTGCCCCTCTATTATAGTAGATATATATAGGGACAATGTTAAAATGAGCAAATCTGATGTGAGAAAATGAGCAATCGCTAATTCAAACCTGTTCCAAAAATTTTCTTTGTGCGGGTTGAAAGAGCATGAAAAAATAGGAGGACTTGCTGACTTTTATGGTGATGCATATGGCCTTCATTTTAAATATTAAAATTTGAAGAGATCTTAACCATTACAGCTGCCATCCTATACACGGAGACCCTATACATGACCACACTGTGAAAATCATAGTCCTTTTGTTTTTTAATCCATAAAGATAGAATTTTCTGAATGGGTCTGAGTTGTGTGTTCATTTTGTGCCACACTAGATATGCTCATTCTAATTTTCTAGACATATATACATATAAATACATATATATATATATATATATATATATATATATATAGTGAATATGTGGTACATCTATGCCTAGCTTAGGTATTTCTATGGGTTAAAACTACACCATTTTGTCCCCTTTTTTGAAAAAAGAAAAAAAGTCCATCCAACACCAAAATTAGGATTGTATTTGTTTTGTGGGAAATTAAGATTTTGGTGTTGGATAGGGGTTTTTTTTTTTCTTTCTTTTTTCGTATAAAAAAGGGTTAAGACGGCATAGTTTTAACTCATAGCCACAAACAAATTAGCGTCAACAACATTAGAAAATATTAACGAATTGCATTATTCAAGCTAATGCATCCGTTGAGAAAGAAATAACACTGGAATTGAAGAATGCTCTTCTCACATGGGTCAAATTAATAGGATCTTCCGGTACACCATCATGAATGAAATTAAGCTTGGGCCCATCCCCCAGTGGCTTCATCCACCATTAATAGTTTGATGGGGCGTTTGTAGGTCACACCCTCACATTAAAATGTTCACGTCGTGATTCATTTCCCAACTGCAATTCTTTGAAAACCTTTTCAATGCATGCTTTAAATGGTGTTGGATGGTTGCATCTGCAAGTGAAAAATTTGACCCACGGCAAATTTCAAGCGAGTATGTACTTGATTTTTATGTATCAGGCATTCAATGTGCGACATTTAGTTTTTGTGGTTGAATTAATCCCATGATGGACCCGAGAATCACATATTATCAAATATGAGCTCTTCACTTGTATAATTATTCAATTCTACTTGGAAACATCCCAAAATCTTCCTCCAAATGTCGGACCAACCGGGGGCACAATTGTTACACCCATCCCCCCAAGTTTCAAATGTTATCTGTATTCATCATTTCATTAACTTTCACAAACCCTCCTTTGCTTAAAGGGGCAGGGCTTCTTATTCGATGATACAATAAGCATAAAGAAAAGTTCAAATGGAGAAAAAAAAAAAAAAAAGAAACTGCACGACCCTCTCATCCAATTCACCACTAATATGTATAGTGGCAAATAACCAAACTTATTCTAGTCCAGTGATCTTTCCCTTTTGTATACCAATGTCACATGCAAAAGGAGGAGAAAAATAAGAAGGGAGTCTTCAGGGGATGATCAGAAGAACTCTGAGGAGTACTTGGAGAAGATATCATGAACAAGAATTTTGTAAGTACTCAGTGTTGGGTGGTAACTGTCCCAAAATACGTACTTGGATGGGTCTGAACATGTGCCTGGGCTGTAGCGATTACACAGTAGCGTAACCTCTATGGTTCCTGTCCCGCAGCATCCTTTGGTAGCCTCTTCGAATCCTGTACACACGTACATTAGGGCTGTGTGCCAACCATGAGAACTGCTAAAATAAACCGAATAATGTGAGTAATGCCAACAAACTACACCAACTTTGGATATCAGCTGAGACTTGGGTCCTTCCTCAGTGCTCATGGTAAACCCTCTTAAATACACGCGCTACTCAAACTGATATATTGAAAAACAAAGAGCTACACATTCAGTAGACTATTCTATGACGGAGCCAAGTGATTGACGTGCGCCTAATTTCTATTGAACCCATGTTATGGTGATTGATGACTTACCATTCTGAGTTGGGTTTTTGATAATAGCGAGCAATGGGGAGTAGACATCCAAGTAGACAAGCTTTGTCCCTGGTTGAAACTGCCCAGAGACGGTTTTCAACTGGGAAGATAGCTTGGAGTTGTAAAGGAGGGCTGCTTGGTTACGAGGCTCCACGCAGCTTCTCTCCACACCTCCAGCTGATGTTCTCTGAGATGGCACACACCCGATTGGTGGCGCACTAAACACCCCAATCTTTCTTGCTCCCAGTGCGTACAGCTCCTGCCTCATTTTAAAGCAAACTCAGTTATTGCCCAAATAGTGGATCAACGGAGAAGTAAACTTATTTAGGTTGTTTTGAAGGTGCCTCCGCAACAACTAAAACTCTCCGTGAACGATTAGATGGGGAGTTATTTATCCAATAAGTTTAGGTAGACACGAAATGTGCACATAAAAATTTATGTGACCGGTACAAATTTATTTATTTGTACGAGTTATCTAATGCTTAAAGGGAGTAAATGAGTTGACGGACTCTGTAGAGCATTTTCACGAACACTCGGTGTGCATGGCGTAACATTCAAACAAAAAAGATAAATTCACCTGCAAAATGGGCCTCACCGACTAACAGATTAACCATCATTAGCGCAACAGTGAGTCAAATTACATTTAAGCAACAAAATTGGCCATATATATATATATGTATACACACACACACACACACACAAACAATTGTCATACCTGCACAAAACTTGAAGCGTAAGAGACCATGAGATCAGTGTAAGAGGAGATATCGTAGTGTGCGCTCCTGAGCTGAGAAGAGTAATAGGTATTGGCAAGATCATCGCTTCCGGCACAAACGATGAAGATGGCTTTGGAGAGAATGGTAGCTCTTCTTTCTTCTCCGACCGCGTCCCTTAACTGCACCAAATATTTCTTGAACAGATCTAGCTGGTCCGACATTGATAGTACAGACTGCCATTCCAACAAGAAACCGAAACACCATTACTTTATCACCCAACCAAAATCTACTCCCGTCTTGATCACCAAAAATAATATTGACCAACCCAATAAATAATTTTTTAAAAAATATCGAATGAGGTGAGATTAATTAATCGCATCAAATCTTCATATACATGATGAGATCATATAGCTGGTTGCGACTTATTCCCTATACCATATTTTTTTATTTCCCTTTTCATATATTATTTAGTTTCCTTTATAATCAAAAAAAATATTAGCCTCATTTATAACTAAAAGATAAAGAGTATATTCATTAGGGCTCTTATTAAATGTAATATATATATATATATATACACATGCGCCCATGTAACTACTTCCCCTTATCTAATATACATATAACTACTTTCTCTTATCCGATATATAATTATGATGGATAGGTATGAATCTTAAATCATAACACCCGCTATTTATAGTATTTATTCAAAAAATTATTACGCCCCATGTATATAAAATTTGTTCAAGAAATCATTTCACGCCATGTATATAAAATTTGTTTAGGAGAAGAAAGAACATACCACAATTTTGGGAGTCAGTGGATCGAATCCTGTGCCGCCAGATGCGAAACTGACTCCGGTAATAATATCTTGGACGCTTAAATTTGGATCCAGGTAAGCCGGCACAAGCTCCTTAATCCCAAAAATTTGAGCTGCAATTTTTTCAAAGTTCAGAGAGTAAAATAATAATAATAATTATAATAATAATAATTTAATGAGCAGATGCATGACCAAAGAGATGTCAATAGAGGGATGTTTTTCCAACTGCAATATCATAAAGACAATTATAAATATTTTATGCCTACCCATCATTAAGAGCGCGGGACCTTTTTATTTCCTTCTATCGTTAAGTCCATACGCATCTAAATTTAATCATAAATCGACAAAAAAAATAATTCGCATGAAAAATACAAATTATGCTAATCAGGTGTACTCCATCCAGCGAATTCAAATGAAGGTGGATAGAAAAAAGTAGGTACATACGGCATTATTCAAAAAATTCAATTAGGACAATGATAATATACAGTTCAGACCAACCAAAGCGTGAGACAGTGGAAAGTAAGTTTTTCATGTAACATATTATTAATAAATTTTAATGAGTACCTTAATATAATATGTCCTTTGGACCAAACAAACAAGTGGATAATAGGATGTAGGTAAGCACTGTACACTAACTAGTACAATGACATAATAATTGTTGTGAATATTTATTATCTTATTATATATGTTTTAAATATATGATTCATAAACATGAATTAAATTATATGGGCCTTATGGGGTAAAGTTCATTTACTTAAAAATATTAAATATATTCTATATATACTAGTTGCAGACAACGATTTAGGTATTCAAAACTCGATTCCTAAAATTAATATTTTAAATAACTGCTTAAATACTAACAATAAAATCATATTAAAGTAACGTGGGAAGGAAACGAGCTTTAACATGAATGGGAGCGAGGGAGTCGCGTACCAATCATGTCAGAAGGAACAAATCCGTTACTAAATCTCCCAGTGGAGCGCCCTCCCATGAAGTCCCGCCCGTAAGGTGGGAAATCACACTTTATGAGCGTCTGCAGATGATTGTTGTTCCCCGGATCCACTATTGAGTCTCCGAACACTAATATTGCGGGAACGCCGTAGTTTTTAGGCGCCGCCGCAGCTCCTCCGAAGAAGCCGTAACTATAATTATTACTATTATTAACACTAAAACATATGGTAAGCATGATGAACAGGGTCATTGTTTTGACAGTGGTTGAGGAGATATTAGAAGAGAGAAGACGTGGCGGCTGCATTATTTTATCCCACTGTGTTATCTTCTTCTTGTTTTTCTGACAGAAATGTATTCAATCAATCCCGTTTTAAGGAAACGAAGAAGAACAAGAAGAAGAAAAAAGGAAGGAGGCGAGGAGAGAGGATTTGTCTGCGCGGGCGAAGCACGAGGGGATGGGTGGGTATTTATTGAGAACTCTCTTAAAGTTACTGCTTTAGTGGGACAGAGACAGCTGGATCTAGATTGGGCACTGGTGGGTAAGCGACTACATCTCATAATCATCCAAACCAAATCAAGTGCCCGCTTTTTTCCCGTGGTTAACATAGTTATTTTACTCCTATTATCGCTCTCCATTTTTTTTAACTTAAAATTAGAGTTTCTCTAATACTCTGTACACGATTCTCATAAAAATTTTTAAGGTTTCATGTGATTCTTCTTCTTCTTCTTTTTCTTTGTAAGTTTATGTCTTCCTCCTACTCTCTTGCAATCGAAGAAACTTCTTCCCATTTTCTTAGTTCAAGGGTACGACAGTAACGTTTATAGTATAACTGGTGAGAAACCAAAAGAAACGTTATTTAAATGACAGTTGTTATAGAAGCATACCTGCTTTTTGGGAGAGGACAATAACCCAAAGAAATTATAGAAGACCCAAGAAGATGAAGAATAATCACATGAAACCCTAAATTTTTTTTTGAGGGAATCGTGTATAGATTATTGGAGGAACCTTAGTTTTAGATTGCAGAAGAGGGAGAGTGATGATAAGAGGGGTTTTAGGGGCTGATGACTAGGAGGGACTTTAACGAACCATGAAAGTTTTAACGGACGTTATCATAATAGGCTATATTTGTACCTCTTTTAAAAGGTTAAGTTATAATCAGCTAATAATAAAGGTTGGAATAAATTTATAACTTTTATTAAAGGTTGGGCTATAAAACACAATTTAGCTTCTAACTTTTTCCTAGTCGACCTCTACGTATTCACAAGAAACGAACCTATATAGTTAATAAGCAGGGTGAGAATTGAATAGTTATTTGATATAAATATAATATGATGATGCTATTAGTAAAATGGTTGGCCCGATAAACCAATAAGGGAAATTGAAAAAGAAAAAAGACAATAAATAACTATTAGTAAGGTGGACACTGGGTGGGTTAGGTGGGTTAAACATGGGTCATATATCAACATGGTCAAAGAAAATTTTATAAGTGGATTGGGTCGGATTATATTACAAGCCGCTGAAGTAGGTCAAGAGTCCACCTTATGAGTACAATGTTTGTTTCTTTTAGCATTTTCATAAAATAATCAATATTTTGCAGAAATTATAATTTTGAACTACAAAAAATCATAAAAATCCTAACAAAAACTTGATGAATTGGTCAAGTTATGGTCAAGTCAAAAATATTTTATGAGCTTGGGTTGGGTTATCTTGTGCATGGGTTGGCTCGTCAAGGGTTGAATTTGCCGGTCCTAGCTATTACCAATGATCAAGAGTAGAATAAATATTCCATCATTATTCTAATGATGGTCCTTTCGATGCAAACTCGTGTTTTTCATCACCGCCACATCATTTGTGATAGTGACCAATCACAAGTTGTCACACACGTAAACGATTGGTGTGGTGGGTCCAACTAAATGTACTTGAAATGGTAAAAGAAAAAAAAAAAGAGGAAAAAATCTATTTATAAATGGCAACCATTTGTCAGCATGACAACTTGTGGCTAGCCACGGTGATCAATCATACAAGCTTAACCCTTTTCATGAATCAAAACATATAGCTTTAGCATTTTGAGTCAATTATCTTTAACTCACTCTATTTTTGCTTATGTTCTTACTTTTCTTTGGGAGGGAAGGGGATGGTAGTTGGGTGTATAGTTATGAGGAGGGGAGTGATTTATAATATCTTTGTGGAGTTAACGAGACAATGCAATTGAAAAAGGTTGGGCCTGCGTCAAATCAAGTAACCATATATGTATGAAATATGAATGCGAAATTTAGCTAGGGAAGCGTTCTTGCCATGGCTCATGTTGTATTATTATTGCCTATAACAACAACTAGCCATATGGGAACTCAGCAATGAAACATCGAGTCCCCACGAAACTCCTAGGACATAGAAACATTGTAAAAATTGAAACAATAGGACAATATCATATTGTAGGTAATAAAATGAACCGATAACCACCTCGAGAATGAAATAAAATTGAGAATAAAATTGAATTATTTCAAAAAAAATATAATATATAAGGAATAATATTATCATCAAAAATGAGTGAAGTAATCTCTGTTACTAATGTCCAATAATATAATAGTTATTTTTTATTTATTTCACTCATCCTTTTTGAAAAGAATTATTCATCACATACTTCTCTTATGATTTATATTATATATTTATAAAATAATTATTCCATTTTGCGATTCAAACGAGGTGAACATGCTTGTAATGGCATACGTATTCAATTTTGAACAACTCAAAGTTCAATCTTGTATTACTTATTGTATTTTATACAAAAAATTTGGATTCAGCTTCAAGCGGTTAAAAAGAAAAAAGAAACTTTGGAACATTTATTTACTCTTTTTTTTAAAAAAATTTTCCAGCTAATATTCTTATTGTGACACGATAAGAAAATTTTATAGTGTGGCATGGCAGGAAAATTTCCAATTATTACACTCCAAAGCAACATTGATTTAGATTTATTTTCCAAACTTCAACCGTACCATTTAAATGTACATGAAAAAAAATAAGGTATTGTCAATTTTCAATTGATTTTGCTACGTATAAACTTTTCATTCAAAATAGTTACAATGATCTGGATCTTTTGATAGTTCGTGATATAGATGAGACCCTAATACACGATAAAATTACATGAAAATTACCATTGCCTTTTTATTTTTTTTATTCTCGTTCAATCCGTATGATTAAAATTTATAATATGAATATCAATCAAGTCAACTTAAGGTGCCACTATAAAAAAAGATAAACATTACTTGTACATCCTTCACACCGAAAGGGTGACATGACATAATATGTGGTCTTTTTTTAGTGATATTTTGATCAAATAACAACACAGAACCACATATATTCTGTCACGTGGTAACTTTTGATGTAAAAATTGTGTGAAAGATATACAAATAATATTACTCATAAAAAATTTCTGTGATACTAAACAAACACTTTTTCCATATAATATATTAGAATTTTGTACTAATTACTCAATATCTCTTTATTTCAGGGTTTATCTTTCTCTTGTTTTGGCATTGATGTTCGGCGTCGGGTGTAGGGTGTGTTCCACATCATAAATGGAGTTGACTAATTCACAATTTATGTGCCATTACTCTTGCCACTGTTATTTAATGGAGAAAAACGAATTAAAATGGTGGCCCGACGATAATGTTATATATACATTGTTCACATATTTTTTATATCTAAAATAATCATAAAATAAAATTTATATAATATTATATTATTATTTAATTAAAATATTTCTAAAAAGGACTATAATTTTACCACACCATACTTTTGATGACAAGTAGAATGTTTCTATTAAAAATTTATACTTATCGCGTGCCAAATCAAATATTTATTTAGTGCGACACACCACGAATTTATCTAATGTATTTATTCATTAAAATGATGAGAAAAGATTAAAATAAAATGACGTCTTTAAAATTAAATATTACTTTATTTACTTTTATTTCTATGTTAATTATTTAAAAAATTTTAATAGTTTAGTTGAGTTTTAAGGTTTGATTCATAAAACTATTCTTTTTCTTCATCTTAAAAGGAGAAGAGGTTCTTAAATATCGTAAATGCATACATAGCAATCATAAGAGCTTGTGTGTGGACCTCTTGTTGGTTTTTTTATTATAAAAAGTAAGGGACTGAGCCAGTGGCTCATGAACACATTAAATGCAAGCAAGAAAAAATGTGGCCCAAAAAATAAAGTGCTACAG